>CAJFCY010000220.1:0-22257 GCA_904066265.1 Eimeria zaria | reverse complement strand
ATATATATATATATATATATATATATATATATATATATATATATTATATACTAAAGAAGGAAACAATAAAGGCAAGCGATAATGAGCAATAGAAAGGTATGCATAAGTTAGATAGAGGAGAGCTACTAAGACGAACAATCATCGACAACAACTCCGAAAAGATGCAGCCGATAGACCAAACATCAATTGCCTCTGTGTAGTTCTCCGCCAACAATATCAACTCAGGCGCTCTATACCACCTACACCAAAAACATAGAGCAATAAGTAGGGGCTTCAACTATTATTATAGTGATAGTTAATAAATAATAAACATTTATAACTAATAATAGTTAATAATGATAATAATTAGTAGCTGCAAGGCAGGCTCACGCCCAATACAGGCCGCACATAGACAGAACTGTCAAACGACAAACTATACTAAGAAACTATTTTATTATATATGGTCTGCTTATTATAACGCCTCCGCCTAGCAATGCATCTGCTGTAGCAAGTGCAGCAGCAGCTGCTGCTCCTGCTGGCGACACTATGTTATCTACTAACTGCAGATGCTTCCTTGTTTCCCCTTGCAGATAGTAGTGCAAGTTGTATGCATCTCACCGTGTAACAACGTGGCCTGTGAGCTGTCTCTTGAGATTTTTTGTATGGGAGACGCTGACTATGTCGTCGTGCTGCTGCGTGACGGGGCAGTGGCTGTTCTGTCTCTCCGGGAAGTCCATGGTCCGTGCCAAACCAAAGTCGCACACTTTTACGCTGCAGTCTTGATTCACCAAGCAGTTCGCTGGCTTCTGTTTCAGCGACAGTAATGGCAGTAGGAGCAACAGCAACAGAAACAACAGCAGCAGAAACAACAGCAGCAGAAAGACGAAATGGAAAGGTCTGTATTGTGCAGGAGTTTCTGCGTTTGACAGAATTTGCAAGGGAATTGGTGAAGAGGCTGTGAAAAGCTGGTTGTGGTGTATGTACAGCTGAGACTCACGAGATCTCGATGAAGAATGCCTGCGGAGTGTACATATTTAACTCCTACAAGCAGATTATACAGAAGTGTTTTAATGTGCAGCTCCGTCAGATAGACAGGCGCTCGAAACAACTTCTTGAAATCTGAATCGGCGATCTCTAGCACGACGTACATCTCCTGATAATCACATATGCCACCAGACAACCCAAACACTCCAATGTACAAACAACACACCAGCGGCATGTAGCAGGAGCAGCTGCTGGTGTATGTAGCAGCAGCAGCAAGCAGTAGTAGTAGCAGTCGCATGCAGCAGCAGTGCAAGCTCCGTTCGTGGTGTAGTTCATCCCTGCATTAACTGATTTGAATAGGGAGCGTACATCAAACTTTTCGAGGTCATTGGGCACAAGAATGTCTAAAATTTTAACGATGTGGTCATGGTTAAGACGGTTTAAGATTGCAATCTCCCTCAGGATCCGCTTGCAGTCAATTAAGTCCTCGAAGACACGATGAATCTTCTTAATCGCCACAATCCGCTGCTCCTGGTTGTCGTACACCTCACATACATGGCCTGCATGCATCGTTAGAGAAACGCATACACTCCAAATTACGGCCTTCCTATCTATCCTCTTAATCCCCCATCCCTCCATCGGAACGGTGAATAACAACAGAAAGAAGATAGCAGATGCTGCTTAGGGTTTCTTCGGAGGCGAAGAATGGACTCCAAGGTGCCGAAAAGTCGAATTAAACTGGCAAAAACGCACCGTAAGAACCCGTTCCAATGAGATGGTGAAGCTTATATCTCTCTGGCAGCTGCCAGTCTGTCAAAGGATGGGGCATGCGAGTGGGTTTGACTGCATGAGGATTTTTACGCTGCTGCTCGTGCTCCTGGTGCCGGTGCTGATGTTGAGAGGCAGGAGGCTGTACAGTCCGTGGCTGCTGCTGCGCAGCGCTGCAAGGAGCAGGCGACTCCGCAGATGCTGTTGCTTGCTTAGCTGTGGCGTTGTTGGGGCCTCCCCCGTGACACTGCTGCTGGTAGTACACATGCTGGTGATGGGGGTCGTACCGCTGCTGCTGCTGGTAGCGAGAGTATTGATGCTGAGGCTGCAGCTTTTGGTACGGCGGATGCGATGCGCATTGGGTGTATCCCTGTTCAATGCCAGCAGCCGGCGCCGCGCTTACGGCGCCTTGCGACTTTTGATAGCTCATTACAAAAAACTGTAAATAATTAACAATGCTACGAGCTGCTATGTTTAAATATTGCAAGACCACTACAACACCATGGCCACAACGCGGAAGCGGCGGTTACTCTGCTTAGATCGCGGGAAAAGCGTTTAAATCAGGACGCCTGTATATACATCGAAAGAGGGAGCAGAGATGGAATAAAGACCCACGAGCCGATCAAAGGTAGAAAAGCCGAAGCTCAGCTCCTTCAGCAGCCTTATCCCCTCTTGGAGGATGTGTCAGTGAAGGCGTCCGACCGGTCCAGTTGAACACCAACAACACTAGGTGTACGTACACCTGGCGGGCGTCTATCTGTTCCACACACCCGCTATCTGCAGCTTCCACGGCCTCTTTGAAAGACCAAGAAGGTCTTCAATTTCAATCTTTAATCAAATATACCTTATATTTCCAGCGGGAAATCCTGTTTCGCCGCAAACTGCCTCATGTCAGCCCGACCGCCTCGGCGTCGTCGGCTCAGGCACCAGCAGCGATGCCTGACCGATAGTGACGAGACAGCACATGCGTCTATACCATTCAAAAAAAGCAGGAAAGGCTTATAATTAGAAATATATCTATCCAGTCGAAAGATTTGCTAATGAAGTGGCATTCCGGAAAGGGTCGGGTCGTCCGTTCCGCCTGGCGTCATGGGGGGCTCAGGCAGGTTTCTGTGAACTGAAAACGCGCCAATAGGAGCACCTCAACGTTAAACTCCGAGGGAAAAGGGCGGTTTTATACTTCTAAAAACCCTAAAAACAGGAAAATAGCGAAAATCGTGGCATAGAAAGGGTGCCAGGCGGTTGCACCCCTGCGTACCCCTGACGCCGGCAAAAGGCCTAAAAAGAGATCTAGAGACCGTTGCCGGATCTTTCTGTTGCTCTTGATCGCTAGAAGAGATGTTTAAAGAGAATATAGAACAGCATCCAGGCCCCGAAGAGGACACGTTACCGCGGGGTGTATCTGACCCGAATCCTTTGGGGGGGTTGTGCACTGGGGGGCCTCCTGTGCTGCCCCCCGTGTAGATCTCGATAGATCTGCGTTTCAAACTATTATATGGCTTTTACAGCATTCTTTTATGCATTACGTTCATTAATATACCCAAATTTGCGTTGTCTGTACACAGTCTTTTAACTTGCAACGTATTGCTACGCAGGTTTCGTGGGGGCTGCGGGAGACTGCCGAGTGTGCGTTCATCACGACACCTTGCGCATAGCCCCTGTTAATTACAACGAAATCTCCATTGCAACATCATAATGAGAAACAGGAAACTTTGTGTCCGGGCCTGCACCACGTTAAACCTTTGATTTCCCTGAAGCCCCGCCCTAGCAGAAGAGACCGCACCTCCGGTGTGCCGGCAGCTGCAGTTAATGCTTTTTCACCCTCCAGTAGCTGCATTGAGACTAATATATGACTGTCTTGTTTCCAGATGTCTAGCATAAAACGGCTTTTGTTTGTTATGCACTGGCCTGCCGGTGGCTGCACAGCGTCAGTGTAACCGGAGTCCTCGATGCTAGCTGAGGACCGTTCTAGGCTGCAATAAGATCACGATACTGCACAAACAATTTCCAAATAATCAGGTATACGCCAGTTTAGTCTCTAGGCATCCTGGTTACAGAGGTCTGAGGGCCTTTGCTGATGCGGAGATGAACCTGCCATCGGTGAATTGCGGACAGAGCCGCAACGCTTACTGCAAGGCACCATTACATGCATATCTAGCCAAATCCAACTTTGTTGCATGAACGAACACACCAGACGACTGCTAAACAATCTGCTGGCCCTCAGCTCTCACCTTGCAAATGAGTAGGAGTTATTGTACCAGACAGGCTGCTCTACCAGCTCTCAAGTCGTGGCTAACGTTGGCAATATCACAGCGCATACGGTATTATTAGTCAAAGTTAACGTCAGCATAGTACATCAGCCTCTTAACCGTTGTTATGCGACAGCGAAGATCTATGCATCGCTCACCAACGTCTAGCGAGTCGCTCCCCAACAACGTGGGTTCCGGAAAGGTTCAAAGCCGAATCCCCCCCTATGTGTAGGGTGGATTCGGCTTTGAACCCTGTGTTGGTTTTACCCTGAAGCACCTTCAACAAATTGTATCAGCGTGCTGGCCGATTCTGCTATTTTGAAACTGCTTTGGGACTTAAGACACTGCCGACCGAGCGTTAGTAGTCCAACGGTTAGGATACCTGCCTTCCAAGCAGGCGACCCGGGTTCGACTCCCGGCTGACGCATTCTTCTGTTACTGTCTGGGGTGCAGTTGCGACGTCGTTTTGTAAGTTCAGAGTTTTAGATTTACTGTAAACACAGTGAATCCCCTGGCTAGCAGATTTACTGAAAACGTGTTCACTACCGTAAAAGATATCGTTACACCCAAATCTTCACTCCAGCGCTCGTGGCAATTGACATTCCCTCCGCGTTGGGAGGGGTTTTCACAAAATAACCAGCATGGCTGAGGTTGCTATGGGACGCGGCTCAGCCAAGCATGGTGTGTAGCCTTGAGACCAGAGCTTTACACACATTTTCGTGGCCCGCAAACATCTGCCGAGGCAGCAGTGCCGCTCTAGTGAGTACCACATTTCGTTTGCGCTCGTTGAAATAAGGTTCAGAATAGCCGGGGCACTTCGAAAGAGTGTCTGGCCCGGGGTTGCGAGCCCTGCATAACGGATGATTTTGACGTTCATATATTCAAAGTGTCGATTCTTTCGGCTATCACTTCGCCAGCAGCGGCTGAAGAGAAGTCCATCGATGACTGTTTTGGTCCAATTGTTTTGTTACTTGCCATTGCACTTGTTTTCTTGTTTCCTCATTGCCAAATTTTGTACAATAAATGCTATCAAGATGACGATCCAAGTCACACTTGTAAATACTGTCCTTGGCCTAAAGAGAGGGCCATTATAAACTGCAAGAGTCAGAAGCTTAAAAGCAGAATTTCGGAAAGGCAGTTGAACCTTCTTCCAGTTTCTAGGCCTACTGGTCGTATTGACTCAGGAATCTGATGTTTGCTCGAAGAGGGATCGTTGACCAGGAGTTGGAACAATCGTAGCTAGAGTTTCTGCTGCAAGGCAACCCCATATGCAGGGATGGCCAAGTCCCACCTTGATGTATGAATTAGCGCGGGAGCTAACTGGTAATTATTCACTTTACCTTAAGCAACCAGGCTTGTGCTCAAGTAAAAATATATGTTGCTGCTTCAGAGAGACCATGCAACGTTTGCTGGTCGCCCCCCAAACCCAAGCAGATGCCGTAGTGTGCCCCGTCTCTCAACACGGTTTTTGTGGACTGAGGCGAAGAAGGAAATGCGCCATAAGAAACAGAACTCCCAACAAAGAAATGGCAAAGAAAAATATCATACGCAGGGCGGCGAGGCGTATCTTGTAGCATGCCGTACGTGCAGTTGAGGCATGTATTCCGACTGCTGCGCAGACTACGTGCTAACGGACAAGGAAGTGTTCAACGATTGCCTATTGAGTTAGTGCGTGCAGAAAAATGGGGCTTTGATGTGTTGGCATGTGGGGCTGCCTTGCAGCGCGAATGGCGGGGAGGAGCGCTGCAACACTTGCTGGGCTGCCTCCTCTCCCAGTGCGTAGGCAGCCGAGCGGCGCGCTGTGGATGCCTAGAGGCTGGGGAATGAGGTCAGCTGCTTTTACGGGCACTTTTCTTTTAAGTGTTTGGCATTCTCGCACCTCACGATTGTCCTCTGATTAGATGAAGGACTCTCGCTGCTCATTTATCCATGCTGCTTCTATTTGTTGTTGCTGCTGCCGAGTGCATGTTGCTGCGGCAGGCCGTGACAGCCACAGGTCAGTATGGCACTCTTTGTTGCCTTGCTCTTAGGCTGTTGGGGTCTGGTCTAGTTGGACAGGGCTTTGGCCAGCCCGAGAAGAGGGCCCAGCCCAACGATACGGAAAAAATGAGAGCGCTGTCAGCGGCAGCTGCAGGTTATATATAAACAGTGAGACTGGTGTGCATTCAGGTATAACGATATGAACATCTCTTTACGCGTCCAACGCAGTCATCCGGTTATAGGCAGCCCAGCACTAAGCTTGACTATGCTCATCGACACCTATTACTGCTGTTTGTAAGGCGAACAAACAGCAGTAATAGGTGTCGATGAAGAGGGCACGGAAGTGTTCCTGAGAAATTACTTTGCAGAAGCAGTCCTCAGAATCTCGCTGGGCGTGCGCATCTCCTGGCCACTTAGCGTAATATGCTTCTCTTTCCTGGCCTCTGCCCGTGCGTCCAAGGCCTGAGTCTCCACCAGCTTCACTTTCTCACGATAGCATTGCAACTATTTTGTGTACGAGGAGTTTGGTGATTTCCTTAACCGCCTAAGAAACTCCTCGTTAATGGTATTGTGGCATATTCACGTTGGGGTTAAATAGACAAGCCAATGCACGGACAGGAGAACGAACAGCAAAGTGTCCTGCACAACGTTTAGCGATTTTTCAGGTGCTCCTTCCTGCTGCGCCATTCGGTAAGCATGCGAATGGACTAAAACCAAGTTTCCTGGATTACAAGAAAGTCGTTTTCCTTAATTTATTACCTGGCGCTCCTTCTGCTTCTTTTCAAAATTTCCAAGGCGCCACAAGGTGTGTATCAAAGTTTGCAGCTGGCGTAGCATGGGGAACGCTGTCAAGCACCAGGGCCAATACCCTGTCAGACGGCGTTGGTTTGCTGTGGACCATGGAGGCCGGAGAACTAGGGGTAGGATAATGCGCCGTTCTAGTATAATGCGCTGTTCCATTATAAACCTCCATAACATAGCAGCCAAAGAAATAAGCCAGTTTCTAGATTACTTGCTGAGCAAAGAGTCGACAATACACTATAAATGCGTGATTGGTGGACTCAGTGTGAGCGTCTGCGGCTAGTGGCAGAGAACGTCGCTGCCGCGAATCCGCCAGTGTATTTGCGCTGTTCGTGTTTCGATAGATATTAAACCGCTACATGGATTCGCGCCAGAATGTGCTAGCGAACTTGGAGTCACTATGAGTAATGATAGTTTTCGGGAGGCTGTAAAATTCACAATGTTGTGTAATAAGTACTCATTCCACTCACCTTGCAGTCACTGACCTCTAGCACGATATGGCTTGGGCATAATTTCTGGCGCTGTCCACAACAGCAAATGTTCAAAATGCGTCGCCAATAGTAAAATCAACTGTGAAATCAATTGAGACGTCCGTTCGTTCGGCTCCGTTTAAGGAGCGAAGGCTGAAGATTCTGCACGAGTTTGGCTTTGAAAGCACTCCGGTGCGTTTGCTGCTGACATTTCTGACAAAAGAAGATACTGGTCGGCTGAGAGGCGCACGCTAGGCCACCAAAGAGGACCTTCATGCCAGCTCCAGTGGATATACCGCATCGTTGCAGTTCCTTCCCCTCCAATGGGGAATATAACAATAGTGACCGTAGTTTTTCCGGTGCATTGCGAAGAACAACGCACAAATCCAGAGGAGTAACGACCTACTCCATTGTACACCAATTGCGGAGCCAGTAAAGCTAGTAATAAGTGAAAGTTGGAGTATTTGCAAGTGAAGAATCATTCTTCATGAATTGTTTTCGTGATAAATAGACTTTTGTGCGGATTGACTTAAGAAGTTGCATTTGTTTGAATGAGACGAGGCATACAGCCGTTGGCCGCCATCCTACAGAAGGGCATAGCCTGATCGATTTCCACCTCAGCAGTTTTTTCATTTTTTTAATGTTCATTTGCAACTAATTAGTGCTACGCACACCCCTCCCGCCTCCCAGCTGTAGGAGAGGGAGCCTCCTCTCGCGCTTGTGCCTCCTAACCATGTGGTGGTGCCAAGTGTAACGAGATGGATATGCACTAGCAGATACTATGAGCTGCAAAAGAGTCCAAACCCAGAAGAAAAAAGTACCTTAGGTGCCGTTGACCTTGTCTCCAGTATCCATGCGTCCTGGGGCAACGGCACCAAGGCGTGGGACTGATGCCAAGAGGAGGCAGCATGCCGTGAGTTGTAACAAGCTTTGTTGCAACTTCTTCTACAAGGCAGTCGTTCATGCATGCATACCTTGCCCTACTCTCGGCCCATGAGGCAGCATGCTGTGAGTTGTAACAAGCTTTGTTGCAACTTCTTCTACAAGGCAGTCGTTCATGCATGCATACCTTGCCCTACTCTCGGCCCATGCGGTGGCAGTGTAGACAATTGCTAGACATCAGACTGGCCCTCAGTAACCAATGTAGACGCATGTAGAAATGCAAACAACAACATCATGCATACCAGCCTACACACAAAGTTGCTTTGGCTGTTATATCCCACTTGTGTTTTATTTTTACTTCCAACAAGGACATAATGAAAGGAAATACAGAAAATGTTGGCTTTCGACGAGGAACAGCCACAACAAGTTTCCCCGTCTAAAATAAAAAAATTTGAATGCATCTTCAGCTCGTTGTGTCTTGCCGGGACAAGGCAAGATGCAGGTGTACGTACACTGCAGGGCTGTATAGCTTGCAAGTCATGCAGCAGACAAGCCCAAACAAACAGGGATATGCTCGCTAGCCAAAGTATGGTGTAATGAGCCGTGCTGTACATACAGAGAGTTTAGAATGTACAGACACCGAAGGCTTCCTCAGTGCCTTCATCATTCAGCTGCTTGCTGCAGCAACAATTCGTATGCCAAATTAATCTGCTGCATCGTCTCCTGGGGAGACTTACACTGGGGCTGCCCCCCTTCTGCTGCGCCCTCAGCGCACACACATTCGCTCCCTTCAATCCCGCTACTACTGTTGCCCGTACTGCTGTTGTTGCTGTTGCTGTTGCTGCTGCTGCTGCATGAATTGAGAGCCGCACGATCCGGGTGATAGAGTTTGGCTAATTGCCTATATCTTTGTTTTATTGTTGCTGCTGAGGCGTCTTCAGAGATGCCGAATATCTTGCGGGCTTGCTCCAACTCATCTGCTTGTTTGCTGCTGTTTCTTGCATATTCTTCCCAGCTTAGCTGCAGCTGCAGCAGCAACCATTCAACACCCTCTGAATAGGTTTTGCCTTTGAGCTGCACCCTTATCTCTTCCTGCATTTGCAGCACGTCTTGCCACGTTCGCTGCAGTCCTTCCCATGTTTCCTGGTGCTCCAGTTGCTGCTGCAGCAGCTGCAACGGTGTCTGCAACGGTGCCTGCCCCTCTACATCCCCACTACGCTGCACCAGCGGGGTGTTTAGGAATGTATACAGCAGCAACAGCAGCCAAGAAAGCCCCAATGTAAACATAAACAACCGGCGCATGCAGCTAACAAGGTCACGAGGAAGGCGATAAAAAAACAGCAACACTGATGCTGCTTTCCATTTGCATTTGCTATTCAGCCTCTCACTGAAGGGTTGCTGCTTCAGTCGCAAGGCCCTCTGCCCCAACAGCTCCGCTGCTGCTGCTGCTGCTGCTGCACTGTCCAAACGCATGAGTGCAACCCACAGAGCTGACGGCCTAGTGCAGCAAGCTGATGTTGCTGCTGCTGCTGTCAGCAAGGTGCCTGCAGCAAAATACTCCTGCAGCGTCTCCGCCTCTGGCAACATGGACAAGCTGAGCTGCCGCTGCTGCTGCAGCAACAGCAGCAGCACGTTTACTGCTTCTGATCGCTGCTGCTGCAGAGGGAGTCGCGCCAAAGCCTCAAATGGAAGCACCTGCTGCAGCGCAGCTTGCAGCAAACCGAGAGGTAGCTGAAGCAGAACTCTCCACCCCAACTGCAGCTCTGTTGCTACTCCTGCAGCTGAGCCGGCAGCAGCAGCAGCAGCAGCATCTGTAAGAAGCGAGCAAACAATAGGAACACAGAAGGCGAAGAAAAGGCGAATATGAATATTCAAAGGCTTAGGAACAACATCAGTCCCGCTGCTGCTGCTGCACTTCTTGCTGCTGCTGCAGTTGCTGCTGCGGCCGAAGAAGGGGTTAAGAGTTAACCCCGCATAGCTGCTGACGTGCTGATTAACCAGGGCAGCAGCAAAACAACCTCTTGCAACTGCGTGAAGCAGCAACAGCCACCATGGAGACAGTTGAATATTTGCTGCTACTGCTGCTGCAGCACAGGCAGCAGCAGGGATGTCTATGAACAGATGCACCAACAGCACGCAGCCAACGAAGACGACGGCGCTCTTCACAGTCCCCCATACACCGGCTGCAGCAGCAGAACAAAGAGCAGCAGCTGTTGCTGCTTTTGTCCTGGTCTGTCGCTTCTGCTGCAGTCTGTGCTGCTGAGTGGTTTCAGCCTGCAGCAATTGTGCTGCAGCGCATGCAGTAGCAATAACCTCTCGTGGGGCCCCAAAGACGACAGCAGCAAGTTGCATGTCCCCACCTACAGCTATCTGGGCCGCAGCTTCGGTTTCGTGTGGGATAAAACCCTCTTCTTTTGCTGCGGCTGCATCATCTGCAACAGCAGATGCAGATGCTGCTGCTGCTGCACCTGTTGTTGCTGGTGGATTGCCCCCAGGAGTGTCGATAGCAGTGGGTGCAGCAGCAAGACATCGCCTCACAGCAGCAACAAGCTGTTGCAGGCGCTTTCGTTGATTGAACAGCACGTTGCTTATGTCCTGCTGCTCTGTCTCTTGCAGCAACAGCAGCATCCGCTGCACCCACTCCTGCTGCTGCTGTTGCAGCAGTCGGTGGCATGTCCGTCTCAAGCCAAAGATGATATCGTATAGCAGCAGCAGTCCGCAACCGCTCAAAGTGAACAGCCGCAGCAGCTGCTGCGGCAGCAGCAACACAGATGCTGCAGCAGGAAAGCCCCAGATGCCCCCAATGATGAATCTGTAAGCAACACTAATCCGCAGCAGCCAAGCATATCGGCGTGAGAATGGGCTGCCGCTGCATTTACTTAGAGGCAGCACTGAGCTGCTGCTGGTGCTGCTGGTTGTTGCTGCTGCTGCTGCTGGCGCGGATGCGGAAGGCTCGGTCGGCGCAGTTGCAGAACTACTGGATTCGGTGCTGCTGCTCTTTGCAGACTTGTTGCAGTTAGTCGTCGCGTCCTCACACTTGCTGCTGCTGCTGCTGCTGCTGCTGTGGTTGAGCTTCTTTGTTTCGCTGCTGGTAGTCGTTTTGCTGCTGCTGAGGCTGGGTAGGCGAACAGAGTCCTCAGCAGCAGAACAGCAACTGCTGCTGCTGTTACAGTAGCTGATATCGCTTATACTGCTTCCGGTAGCAACCGGCTGCTGCTCAGGGAGTGGATCCACCTTCATAGTGAATATCCTTTTGTCTGTATGCGGTTCGTCCTGCTGATGCTGCTGGCCTCGTCTGCCCCGCTGCTGCAGCTGCCGTTGTTATCGGCGCCGCTGCTGCTGGTGCTGCTGCTGTCTGCTGCAGCAGGTGTTCTGCTGTTAAATATCAGTGAAATGTGTTTACGGGTGCGAGCAGCATAACGGCAGTGGCTGCATGCAACTACGTGTGTAGAGCCCGCTGATTTCAGTCTGGCGGTGCAGGTGTATGCCCGCTTGTCTACGTGTTTTACGAGTCAAACATGAATAAAAAGCGGATTAAAGACGATAAATTAATAAACGCTTGCATTGTTTTGCACGAAAGAAGAATGATAGTAGTCTTAACAGCCTAATTAACAGCCCCACACGACGTTCTTCTTTTGCTGTCTACATTTAGTTTTGTCGTCGTCGGTGGGGGCGGAGCAGCGGGAAAAGCTGAAATTAGTTGAATACTTTGATAATTATGCCAATTAATTTGCTTTTAATGATAAAAAATTGAATATTACAGACATTTATTCTAAGCGAGTTAAAACCTGCATGGCTCTCTGCCGGCCACGCGACGCACACGCAACCTTCCCAGCTCACGTGAGGCACAAGAATGTAAGTTGAGGACGGTGAAAGTATTTTTAATTCATTTTTCATTTACTATTCAGTAAAAAAGAGCACAAAGAACTCTTAAACAGTATTTTCCTCCACGGAATTTGACTGTGAACCGCACGAAACACGTAAATGAAAGTCAGCAGTTTCTGTGCAAACATCGACATATCAAAATATAAACTGTGTGGGACAATTTCTCGCGAACAGTACAAAATTGAGAAAAAATAACGAGGCGAAGGGAAACATGCAAATTAAAGGATACACCGCGGAAGCTGAATGGCGAGAGGCTGGTTTTTCAGTTAGGGAGGCATCAAAAAAAAAAAGCGAACAAATACATGAGAAGGAAGTAAAACAAATACACAGCAACATAATATACTCCAGTATTCGCAGCAACAACAGCAGCAACAGTGAGAGGCATAGCAGTCTTTGCATCACGAAAGATAATATGATTAAGTTTCGCTCAGCAAGCTGTCAAATTTCGGTTATCTTGTAGTTAAATTCCGGTTGTTAAGCCCTGCTACAGAAACTACAGGAAGTTGTGAATAGCAAATTTGTTTGTTTTTGTTTGAGTGTAGTGCGGCAAGTCGTGCTGTGTTATTTGGTGTGTTTCCCTGGCATTCTCCTCTGTTTCCTCCTGCATCGTTTGCTTGTTTATCTTTTTCTGTTCGTCAGCGAAAGCAAACACTAAATAAAACGCACTTGTTCGCGTGTTTTCTACTTTTTATGTAGTTTTGGTTCTCTCTGCTTATTTTCATATGCATTTGCTCTAGCTGACGATGCCCAATTCAATTCTTCTGCCGGTGCCACGGTAGTCCAAGCAAACACCCCTGTACAGACAACTACACTTTATCCTAAACCCCAAACTCTAGACTCTAAAACATATATAAACTCTTAACTATGTTAGTTGGAGTCTCCTGCACAACTGGCAGGCAATATCAAACTAGTGTTTAAGGGCTGTAGACGCGCCACCCTTCTACGTAGCCCTGCGGCGGGGGCTGCCTCAGGGTTTTAGAGTTTACGCTTTGAGGATGAAGCTACTATAAATAAGGGGTCTACCACCCTTGTCTAAACGGGCGCATGCCACCGTCATTCACTTGTCTGTGTTTTGATTGTACGGTGTGCATACGCCTCATGAAGAGAAAGATAAGAAATACATTCTCTCTCTTTGAAACATAATGATGCAAATGCAAGTACTTGTCTATCGTTGAGCTGTACATAGACTTAGTCCTGGGATGTAGATGGAGTCGGGAATGTAAAAGACTCTGGCGGGTGGTATTCTTGCCAGTTCCACTTCTGAAATACAGAAAAAAGTGAACAAATAAACATAATTACAGAGAAGCGAACAACATAGCAGTCAATACAATGCACGAAAAGAGAAATAAATGCAAGAGAAAAATATATTAACAAATAAATAAGCAAACAAATAACAGTTAACAGGGAGGCAGACGAATTGTAAATTGCTGCTATACTGTTAACATGTCAACACAGGCCATTCATTCTTATGTAGGAAGTCTCTTAAGCCGGTGTTTCTTTCTGCATCATCAGCTACTGTAATTACATAAATAAGTTTAAGTTAACATAAAACTAAATATAGAAATAAATTAAACAGTAGGCGAAGGTGAAGAGAAAACAGCAAATCGACAACTAGTAAGCAAGAAGGAACCGAAACAAATGTATGAAGTAGCATCTAAAACATACATTAAATACAGACAAGGAAAATGGAATGTAGTAATATTCTACATAAATATGTTAAACAATTATACACATTAATTAAATAGTAAATAACCAGAGAAAGTTACCTGAGAAGCATCATCAGCGTCGCAGCGCGCTGTCGTCAACTGGCCTTCTTTAACTGCTAAACATTCTTTCACAAGTCTGTTTTTTAGCATGCCATTGTCATAATCCCACCTAATAAATAAACAAATAAATACAAATAAACAAATAAATAATATAAACAAGTGTATAAATATATAAAGATGGGTACACAAACAAATACATCAGTTGATAAATGATAAGTTCGATTTTGTAATTTTGTTTATTTCTCTAATTTGTGCATTTAATGTATTAAACCGACTTTAAAACTCTAATATACTTATTTTACATATAATGTATTATTTAACTAATTAATTTGATATATAATTTATTTTATTTGTTTTGTTTTGAGTTACCACATGGCCTCCGTCGCTCGACACCAATCCCAGTTTCCCCGAGGCGTTAGGCATGCTTCGTCGTTATGTACAGGCATCACATGGCCTATCTTCCTGCATGCAAAGAAGTATAATTAATACAATTAAATTAAACTGCTGCTGCTGTTGTTGCAACATAAAGCCATGTGTGTGTAGTTAAATACAAGTCAACTGTAAGCTGCAATTGTTGCCGCAGCAGCACAAATTCAAATACAACAGAACATAAACGGTTGTTTATGCTTTGTTGTATATAATTTGTGTTGCTGCTGCTGCAGCAACACGAATTATCAATAGGTAACGACGAGCCTAATGAACCTATTACTTTGTCTATCTTCTTAAGCATGACAATAAATACAATTCGTCTTCACCTGAAATACATAAACTCTTGAGTTGCATGGCCAGCAGCACATGGTTTCAAAGATGGGTGACCACCAGGAGACGCGCGGCCGACAGAATCCAAGCACAAGTTCGAAGCTGTGTTCTCCAGGGGGCCTGCATGCATAAACCCGAAACCCTAAACCCTAAACTCTAGATCCACAAACCCTAAACACATCTGCAGCATAAGCTTTAGACCCTAAGCCCTAAAACCTAAACCCTTAATACAAGTCCTCAACCCTAAATCATGAACTCTAAGCCCTAAACCCTAGCGCTGAACTGCCGGGGCTTTATCTTTGTTACTGAAGAACAAATACAAAGGCAGTTTATAGAAAGCATAAGGGTTTTAAGTGTAGCTATGTTAAGTGTATTCGGGCTGCATGCACGGGGTTTATTAGGGTTTTTAATGCCTAGGGTTTAGGCTTAGGGTTTTGCGTTTTACCGAGGAAAGGCACATCATCTAGGTGTACAACGTCTGCTTCTGGGAAAACATTCTCCATATACCATTTGAAACTCTTGCATTTTTTTTGTTTTCTCCATTCTTGTCGTTGTTTGAGCGTCTCGACACCGTAATCAACATCAGGTCTACCGAGAACACGCCATGCAAGATCGGCATATTCATCCATCCATAATAGAGTTCTCATTTTGTTTACAGTTAAAGCCTTTGAAGGAAAGCTATATCCGGCACCTCCTTTACGGAATATGTGATAAACACGGCTACAAGGAGCACATTCAAGAACGCCACCGCACTGCCAGATTCGAAAGCTGAATTCAAGGTTTTCTGTACCCCAATACTTAAATCCTTCATCATAGCCTCCAATAGAGAAAAAGAAATCTTTATCTGCAGCAAATAAACCTCCTGCCATAGCAGGAGATGTCTGAAAGTCTGTTGGTTTAGGTTTCTGTTGTGACTGTGGAAGCCGTTGCATCTGATGGGATTCGTATGAGTGTTCCATTAATTGCCATAGAAAACCAAGTTTGCAGCCAATACCCCCAGCTATATGGTCAAGGGTTTCTGCATCAATACCATCTACCTGAGGCATTACAATACGACGACGATCCTCTTGAATACGAGATACAAGAGGTTCAAGCCATTGTTCTTGAACTTCTATATGACTGTCTAATACTACAAATATAGAGGCTGATGCTTCACGAATAGCCCGCAATCTCGCCCCAACAATGCCTTCACGCCGAGGGCTACGCACAAGTCGAACCTTAGGCAGCAGATCAACATATCGCTGCAGCTTTCCATTTCCTTTTGCTGCTACATCAGGCAAGTTACTTCCATCATCTAGCAGCAGTATTTCATGCAACAAGGAAGGAGGTGTTCGATTCAATACACTATGTACAGACCTCATTAATGTTGAGAATGGCTCGTTATAAAATACCATCAATACTGATGCTGCTGGAAGAGAAGATAAGTCATATTGTAATTTTCTACAGGCGAGATGACGAGCATCTGGAGCTGGACGATCGAGAGGTAGATGGTCACTCAGCTGTAAATTGAAACCGCCTCCACGAGCCAACTCCATTGGCATATGCAGGTCCTGTACATAAACTCAACATATACATGTATATATTATTTATTTATTTATTTATTGAAGCGCATACAATGTGTAGAAAGAATAGCTGCAAAAAGAAAAAAACAAACGTGCATGCTATGCTTCCACTGTTTGCGCAGATATACCGCACAATCAGAAGCTATTCAAGCTGTACAAAATACCGTATTCGTCATATAAATGCATATTTAATTGTAAATGTTATTCTATATGTAAGTAGAACGAACGTACAGGAGGGGGAGGTGGGGCTGGGACGTGGGCCAGCGAACCATCCGGATTCAAGCCAAGAGCCCCATGCATCCTTTCAGGGTTGATGATGACTTTGTTCTTCTTTTCTTCAGGAAAAGAAGGGATGGCAGCTTTCTGCTGCTCCGCAGGCGCAGATAAATCCACCATGGACTCGCCGTCAGCTGCCAGCTGGACTGCTGGCAGCATGTAACGCGTAAGTAATACTGCGTTCAGAAGAATAGACCCAAACCCTAAAGCCATTACCGTAAACTGCAAGCAGCCCCATACAGGCCGCCTCCAGTCGGCGGATTGAACGTGGCTTCCCACCATGATGCCAGCAAACCCTATCCCCTACACCCTAAACCCTAAACGCCGGAAACCGGATGGGAACGGCCCCTCGCGCCAGCCTATTCACAAATATGAACAGTAATCGAGCAGAAATTCCGGAAAATCCTATTAAAACCCATGAGAAAGTTATGAATAACTGCCGAACGGCCGCGCACGTTGAACCAGCTGCTGACCGATGCCAGTGGGAGTTACTTATGCTGCTGCGGCCATGAAATATCACCTTCTCTTGAGAAATAAAGTAAATAAAAACAAACTGGAGTGAAATATAACACTTCAAAAACAGCTGGGAAGGTTAAATGATTGAGCTTTCGGCTCCAACGCGCGCGCGGACCGATCAACTACACAGGACATTTGCCTGCTCTGCTCAGCCGCTTAGACGCGGGTGCATAGAATAAGCAGCTGTCTATTTATTAAATGCAATTTAATCAGTTAAAATATATTTCGCCTTTTGTTTTCCTGCTTTGTTAGACTTTAAATTCATGAAAACACAATCTAACTGCTGCCGCAGCCGACATGCCGGAGCGCATGCAACTCGTCGCAGCCCCTGAGCATCGAATCTATTTTTTTTAGATAAAGCATGAGCTGAATTCCTCCAAATAACAAATGGTTGTATCTGAAAATGGGGAAGAAGAATGTTTGATAGACTACGAGAAGTACATAGGCTCTTCCTTTCGTACTAACTCTGGCCTCGGGCGTTCGTTTCTGCTTCCCTCTCCTCTTCATTTCATTGGTTCTACAATACTTATTGCATATCTTCTCAGATTAGTGCAAGCAAAAGGCATAAAAAAGACTTTTTAGAAGAAAACTTCTCCCAATATCATGTTGAAAAACCCACTTGTATGCCCGTGTGACACATTTTACTATCTTTTGACTGCAAATATGAGCATTGAATATAGAAGGGTTTATCGCCTTGACTGCAGGCAAAAATTATATAAAGTTGGGTATTATAACGTCGCTCTTCCTCTAGTCTTGTGTGTACAGAGCTGAGACAAGTGTGCTACTATTTTTCTGCTTTCTTTCTACTTGAAGAGGTTTGCATATTTTCTTTTATTAGCTATCCCGAATGAACACAATTAAATGGAATATAAACCTGTTATGGTGTACTGAGGCTAAGAAGGTAGATGCTGCAGCTGTAGGCCGGCATATATATGCAGTAACTCAGAAATAGAATTTCAAAACAAACTGGAGAAGATTGCTCGCGCTGTGTCTCCATTGGTTAAATGCATAGTTAATTCATCACAAATACATATATGTATATATGTATATGTTTGCATTCAAATATATTTATATAGAGTAACATGTATTCGGGGTAATATAATGTGAACACAGCTTTTTTTCAATCGAAGTCATTTGCTTGAAATAGTGAGGAGTTGAATTTGTTGTTCAAGTGTACATGCAGCTACTTCTTGTTTCAGCAAAGTGAATAAAGATCTCATTAAAAACGAAATGAAGATATACATAGGATTAAATAGGTAGACAAACAGAGGGAAAGACCCTAGATGTCGGGGTTGCTTGAAAACCATACAACATATATATACGTTCAAACACTCTTTCTTTACTCCTATCCACAGAGATGTCACTCCCTATGACAATCCCCCTTATTTGTTTCCCTCTCGTTTTCTTTTTGTTGAATTTATTGTCTGAGTTTATGAACAACTTTTCCGCCTTTGCGTCTTCTTGTGGTGTTTCCGCTTTTGAAACATACATCCGGACTAACGGGCGACAAACTGTTTAATGGTATCCTCCCCTTTCCTCCTTTAAATAGAATACAATAGCAGGAAATTAGTTGGGCTATAAGGATTAAACATAGTGCTAAAGTCAGGCCTAAAACACTGCAAAGTTTAGGGGAGTCAGCCACTCGATAAACCATTAATAGGTTGCGACTGCCACAACAGCACACCTTATATGCGTTTCCTACGAACAGCAGAGGCTGTAGCGAGACAGCTGTGAGTTATTTGAATCCTATGATACTGTTTATTAATATGCATGTAACTGGAGACCTCCCCATAAAGAGAAGAGCAAAGGGCCCATAGCACGTCCCCTGCGCTGCGGCAGCAACCCCTACTTGTTGCGTCAGAAGAGCGCTGAGAAGTCGTGTTTTAACCCCTGGAGCTTCTCTTTCTAAATTTCTATGAAAACTACAACTTCTTCAACTGGTTTACGAGAAATAAACAATGTGTACAGCCCGAAAGGCTAGACTGTACCGCCCCGCGGGTTGTTGTGTCGGGGCGTTGCTAGCTGCAGAAGTTCGGTAGCACAACGGTTTCATTTCGCTATGAGTTACTCTTTTCTAGTTCAAATGAAATAAATTATATATTTAGAAGCGAATTGATGCACCTACATCTCAGACGACAGAAGAAGGAAGGCGTGTACTACGAGTGAGCGCCTGTAGTGCCTCTGCCGCTCTTTCTCATATTCAAGTTCATACGCAAAGTGTGCTGCGCAAGCGACGTTCTGACGATAAGGAATTATTCTTTGTTTATTTCATTAAATCGCTTCAGTCAGTTCAGCTATATGGCGTTTAAAAAGATGAATTTGCACTAAGGCAACACCGACACCGCGTGCGCTGTGTGCGCGATCACGTAGGCAACGCGGTTGCGTAGTTAAATAAATACACCTTGTAACAAATTGTACAATAATGAGAGTAGTTTTCAGACCGAAACAAACAATTTATAGCAAGAGATGTAGCAGATATGCATTTTAAGGGGTTGAAAGCTCACTGCGTTTCGCAGCCTTACAACTGGCCGAACGAGTGAGTGTTGAAGTTGCATGGGTGAGTGAGGGGCTCTGATGTGCCTGTTCCCGTCTCTGGGGGTAAGAGCGAAAGTTCTTTCATGTCTAGTGGTTTCGAGTAATGAATTAAAAGGATAAAACAATTGATATTCCTAAGCTGCATGAAGAGAGCATTCCGAAGCCAGATGGCCACCGGGTAGGCAGGGAGGGCTGCACAGACGGCTGGCAGACGGCATCGGGAGCGCGGCGTTTAATGGAGGTTTAAGAAAGAGACGACGAATAACACATTTCAAGAGTATTCTAACTTTACCTTAAGTTACTTTTGAAGCGTTTTTTCGACTTTTACAACGGTATCTTTCACGCATCGGAATGCAGGCGTGCCGCGTCTTGCAGCAACCGGACCATAGGGCACAGGAACCTCCGCAGTTGGCTGCGAAACCGAGAGCTAAGTCCTCTTGTTTATTGTTTATCTTGTGTATATTTGCGGATTCTACGGCTGTTTCTTCTTTTGAATGCCTTTTGAACATGGTAACATCGAGGATTCAGACACCTTTCTGCCATTGCTTGGAGTGTACGCCCGCCATTCTGCGGCCAATCCGCGCTCGCAAGGGATCGCCAGTCTTTTCTCTGTTGTTTCATTTACCTTAAGGAGGCCTTTTGATGTTCATCTCTTTTAACTTGCTTTTCGTCTTGCTATAAGAACACTGCGCGCATTCCTGCGCCACTTCCTTGCGGAGGACGGCCCTCTTGCTCGTCTTAGGAGGACTGCGAGCTGCAGAGTCCAAGGGAATCACGTTTTCCTATTGAAACCCCCATTGATCGGCGCCTTTTCTCGGAACTTGTTGCAGCATTCGTCAAAATAGACAAGTTTCTGTGCGAAAAAAACCGCCCTACTTGCACTGCAGCCGGGTATGAACTCGCCCCACCGCGTTTGGCCTGTGCAGCTGCGGCTCGCTTTCTTAGTCTTTAACCGCTACAATCAAATTTGTAGCATTTCTTCTACAAAAAGTAAACCCCAACGTTTCACGGGGCCCAGAAGTAGCATCAAAAAGAGGCAGCCGCCTCCTTTCCGGGGAGGTATCTGTACAGTTCAGGTCGGCGGCGCCCGTTAAGTGTTCTGTTTCATTTCCTGAGTTTTGTTGCTTCTCTTCTTCTCGCCTCCATTGTATTAGGAGGAGGCTTATAAGGTGTCTTGCAGGGCCTTCTCTCTGCTGCTGGTTCGTGTACCTGCTGCTGCTGTCACCTGTCTCACCATGTCACACAGAAGGAATGCGGCTGCACTGGCTGCAGCTGCTGCAGCTGCTGCAGAGCAGCCTAGAGGAAAGAGGACAAGGTCTTCTCGTATACTACAGATGGAGGAGGCTGAGATGTCTCCCACTACAGCTGCTGCTAGCAGCAGCTTACGGGTGGACAAGGCCGACGGTACCAACAGCAACAGCAGCAGCAACAGCAGCAGCACCCGCAGCAGCACCAAACATTCAGCAGCAAGTCTTAAGGAGCCTTCCCCCAAACGCCGACGCAGCAGCACTACCAGCAGCCGTCGCAGCAGCATCAGTGTGCATGCAGACGAGCGGCCAGATGTACAATTATGTAAGTTTTTATTGTTTGTTTAGTTAGTGTGTATGTACATACATTGTATAATGTTGTTTCTTTCTTAGTAACTTTTATCTATTTATTATATTATTTTTATTTTTTTATATTTCTGTGTTGTGTTTATTCTATTTATTATTTTTTTGCTGAATAAACAATGAACATATAAACGGCTTTTATAAAACTGCTTACTTATTTTGTTTAAACTGCTGCTGCTGCTGCTGCTGCTGCTGTTGTGCTGCAGGTGAAGCAGCAAAGGATGACAGCAACGCCGACTCTCTATGCAGCACACAACAGCCAGCAACGCCTGTCGGCCAGCCAAACACCCCTGAACGTCTCTGTGCCTCTCCTTCCCCTCGGTCGGACTCAGCTGAAGTCCCGTTAACTACAGCAGCAACATCTGTTGCTGCAACAGCAGCTGCAGCAGCAGCAGCTGCTGCTGCTGCTGCAGCTGCTGCGGCAGGGGGTGCAAGAGCTGAGGAGGAGAGAGATGATAAACAGCTACAGCCACCTGCTTTCCCCGCCGCCTCTCCTACCCCTTCTCTCTCGTCTGACGCCGACTTGTGCTGCTTCCAGCCACTCTGCCAGGAGACAGCCTTCCTCTCAAGCAACAGCAGCAGCAGCAACAGCAACAACAACAACAACAGCAACAGCAGCAGCAGCAGCAAGCCAACAACAACATCAACAGCCGATCGGCAGCTGCAGCAGAAGAAGCAGGAGCAGCAGCAAGAACAAGAAGAGCAGCAAGAGCAAGAAGAACAGGAAGAAGAGGAAGATGAGGATGATGAACAACAGCAGCAACAGCAGCAGCAGCAGCAGCAGCAACAACAACAAGGTGCTTGCTGCTGTGATGTTGCAGGCTATCTACCAGGGCAAGGGGGTATACTACTGGGTCCCCACTATGCAGATGTACATACAGCTGAAGAGTTTATGGGGTTACCCAGGAGGCCGATAAAGATAATGACGTACAGCAGCGACGGTACATACACCGAAACTTTCTGTGAAGAAGAAGAAGAAGATAATAATAATAATAATAATAAACATACAGATACACCAACACCACTTGCTGCTGCAACAGATGCAACTGCAGCAACTGCAACAACAGCAACAGCAACAGCAACAACAGCAGCAAATGCAACTACAGAAACAGCAACAACAGCAACACGAAGTGGCCCACAGGAGCGTCCATCTGAACCCGACTCAACAGCAGCAACAACAGCAACAGCAACAGAAGCAACACCAGGAGGTATAACAGCAAACACTACACCCCAAC
>CAJFCY010000219.1:0-22259 GCA_904066265.1 Eimeria zaria | reverse complement strand
GAAATAGAGAGTGACGGAGAGACGCCTACAATGCATTTTTTCTCCCGTACTGTTGCATTTCCTCGGCCTGTCGTCCCTTTGAATATATAGTTTTAGCCATTTACCTTTCTGGCGTTTTTTTAGACTGGCGGGCTCCATGGAAGTCCCAATACCAGCAAAGCACCCCGCCCTCTCCAATTCCCTGCATCTTGCAGGCTTTGGCGACAGTGGTTGGGAGGTCTCCGCTGGAGACACTGTGCTGCCACTTACTTCGAGAAGCCTCCGACAGACATGGAACGGGCGGTTTGGTGGTCTCAGCGCCAGTGTGGCGGCCCTTGCAGCCATTGCTGCTGTTGCAGTAGCCTATGTAGTATTCCACTGCACACTGAATTTGGGAAGAGCTAACAGGAGCAGAGCGGCACCTAGATTTCTATCAGCAGCAAAAGGGAATAGGAATAAAGGCACGGGAGAGTTTTGTGGGGCTCCGGAAGAGGATCCCCCTGCTGCAGCAGTTGCCACTGTTGAGGGAGAGGAAGAGGAAGAAACTCTTGACAAGGATGAATTGTTGGGACGGAGTCGCCGTTATGCTTCAAAGCTGACGACGCTTGTGAAGGAAAGCATATCTTTACTCCTGCAGCTGAGTCCTGAACTGAGGGCCACTTGCACAACAATGTTTTTGTGCCTCCCTGTGTCAGAGCTTTCTGCTTTGCTGTCCTTGTTGGAAATGGATGAGAGAGAAGGCATGAAAAAACGAATAGGTATAATATGCGACAATGTGTGGATCATCCGCAACAGCATTCCTGGGGGCTCGCTTTCCCCCACGCAGCAGCGGCATATCAAATGTCTCCATGCGATGCTTTTGAACCTTAAGCAGATCCAGCCCAATACAAGCGGCCTCACGGAGACGCAGCGGCTTCAGAAGATCCATAAACTCCTGCAGCTTCAGGAGACAGCCTTGGGGCATGTCAGCACCGGGCTCGAATGGTTGAAGGAGTCTGTTGAACGCTCCAAGGAAGCCAATGGTGATGCCAGAGGTGCCGCTGAGCCTGCTGAAGGTGCTGCTGCGCCTGCTGAAGGTGCTGCTGCAGATTCGGGCAGTGTGGCTTCAGCTGCTGAAAGTGCGGCTGCAGCTTCCGAAGTTGCTGTTGCCGTTGCTAAAGATAGACATAGTGCGATTGTTAGTGCTATCGTAATAACCATACATAAACGCAGGGATCAGGTTCTTCAAGATGCGCGTCTGAGTGCATGGCTGCGGGAGGCGCAGCCGCGTGGGCACTTCAGCATCACTACCGCCAAACGTCTGGAAGCATTAGCCAGAAAGCCCCAAACCCACAGCCAATTAATGGAAGCCTTGCAGGCTACTCCGCTCGGGTCTGGAGATAAATCCCGGGTGTACGCTCCAGTCGAGGATATCGACGCGCAGCATGGAAACGCTTCCTCTTCTGACAGCAAAGATCCCTCCCGAGAAGGCCTGCTGCCTCCTGCTGAAGACCCCAGCCATGCTTCGCGCGCAGCAGAGTCGTCGAAGCCCCGTCACAGACGTTCACGAAAAGGGGCGAAAACTGCGAAATCCGCTCCAGCTTCTGCGTCCCCCAGCACATCTACTGATGTAACAGCTTCAGCTGCTCCAGCTGGTAGAGATGAGGGAAAGCATGCGGTTTTACGTGCACCCAGCCACCACACGCCAATGCCTGATATCGCATCCTCTAATGCGCTTTCACAGGCTTGGCCGCCTGCTGGCCCATGCCATCCCCAAGTCTCTGCATTGTCTGCTGATTCTAATCCTGCTGCTGCCGTACCTACGGACCACCGTACGCCGGCCATATGGGCATCCAATGTCTTTGGCAGCACTTCTGTGGGGGGATCTTGGGTTGCTTCTTCTCCTGGAGCATCATCGTGGCCTCTGCCTAGTTCCTTTGGAGGAGCTGTTTCCGTTTCTTCTGTCTACCCTTGGCGGGCTCCAGGTGTTTCCAGTCAAACGCCTGTCGCTTATCCTACCTTGAATACATTGTGGGTTTCGGAACCAGCACACGGCGCCTCATCTGCGTTTGGAGCCCCGCATGCATTGCCAGCAGCATCCGCCCCACTGCTCGGTCGCTCTGACCGCGCCCCAGGTGGCATAATGCCCCGTCGTGAGGCACCGTTTCCATCCATCCCGCAACCGCATCCAACTCCTACTCTTCCCTATTCTTATGCCGCGGCTGGCGGACCTTCGTCGCTCCGGACCACACGGTCGGTTGCAGTCCCTCGTCGAGGTGCTGGGGAATTCGTGTCGGGGCCTTCGTCGTCCCCGTTGCAGGCACCCGCCCCCCAGACTGTTCGCATCGCTTCCTCCGGACCAGCGGGATCTCGTTCATCTCCAAAAGGTGCAAAGCCACAAGGTCCCATAGGGGTCGATGGCGGGACGCACACCGTCAGGATACTGAAAAGGCCTAGCACAGCTGCCCAAAGGCCCGCTGCAGAGATCTCCCCCAAGGAAGACCTTGATAAGGCGAGCCCTCCAACGAAGGACGTGTGATTTGAAGAGCTCGCAAAACTCTTTAGGAGGGCATCCGACTAACAGCCGGGCGAAGCAATGCACCTTTGGCATCGGCAGCCTGCAACAACCACAGCTGCGCCTGGTGCAAGAGCATGTACTGTGGCGAGAGCATATGCTGTAGCGAGCGCTGCAGCAGCTCGTTCTTCTCTTGCTTCTATCGAACTTCGTAACAAGAGTCGCTAATCTTGCAAGCCTCTTCTTGGTTGGATCTTGGAGCCTGTTTTTGTTGTCCTCAAATCGTGAAAGGAGAGCAAGGCCCTGCAGCAGGTAGAGGGCGTGGAAGGCAAATATCGTGGGCGCTCTCAGGACCACGTTGCGTTCATCACCAAACCCAAAAGGAAACCCTACTGGTGGGGACGGCGTACACTGAATCATTGCATCAAGTGAAACCGTTGCATGGATAGGATGCACAGTAGACAAAAAGGCAACGACACCCTTCCATAGCTGCGAGTAGGCTATTGCATTCATTCTGCCGATTCGCGCCGCTCTTCTTAACACGACGCGCTTTGGAGACTGTAGCGTAGAGTCAAGTTGCGGCAACGAGCATCGTTCGTGGGTGGTCGCGTGTGCCTCGACGGCAGTATGAAACGCTTTAGATGTTTGTGGCGTTGGGAATCCAAAATGTAGTGGACCAAAGTGCAGAAGTACGAAAAGTGTTTCCGATGTGAGGTGCTTTAGATGTTTGTGGTGCAAAAAATTCAAGACGAAGTGCATCAAAGTGTAATACTGGGAGAAGAAATAGCGTGTTCTTGATGTGCTTGACTGCGTGCTATCCTATGCTATCCTATGATTAGCAGCCGCTTTACAACTGCTATTTCTATGATATAGCAGTTGTAAAGCGGCTGCCAATCGCATTGTGAAGGGCTACAAAAGCAACTGCATCTCATGCTTTCTGTGCTCCCATGCTTGCCCCACACTGCACTCCCATGTGCTGAAAGATCCTCAGTTCCGTACAGCTGATGCACAGGTCCCTGGGGATTTGTGAGTGCATATCCGTCAAGCACTGGCAGCCCCTAAACAGCCACGGACTACTTTGTTTCAACTCCTGCCTGGTGGCGCAAGACGGCGACCTCCATTTTTTTTAAAGTTTTGTTTCATGAAACTACAGCAGACGTCAACAGCTCAGCTGCTGCCCACCACACTCTGAGTGTTTCGCTGTAGTGTTTCGCTGTTTCTTTGCAGTACACGACTTGCACGCCGCAAAAACTGTAAAGGCCCATTTCTGATCTCCCCCATCTACTACTGAGTCGGCTGATATCACTGCTTCCATGGCAATAGTGCAACACATCATACTGCACGCTACAGGACAGCCTCAAAGACTCTGTGGGCCAAATCCGTTTCTTCAGGGGAAAATACATCAAGGCCAGCGTCAACAGAGTGCATAAAACACCAAAACCTCGAGAGTGCACAGCAATCACGTGCCTCCTTGATTGTGTGTTTCTGTTAGCAAAAAGGACAAATATACGATTCGGATGTTCGACGGTATTGCGATTCACTTTCGATTCCTTCTTTCTGGAGCTTCCAAAGCAAAACTGGGGTGAGCGCTAACTTTGCACTTCATGATGGAAGGCTCCACACACCTATAATTGACGAATTGCGCTAATATGAAGAGACCAGCAACAACTAAACCTTGTGGCTGTTCAGCTGGCTAGCCGCGCGGCTAGTTAACGACCTCGTAGTTGCACTATTGTGCAACTGAACGAGAATAACGGAAGAAGGGGAATATCTCAGAGTCTCGTAATCCCCAGTCACACTCTGCACCACTTCAGGCATAGGGAAATTCCATTTTGTTCGGCTCCTTCCTTGCTTGTTCAGATTATGACGAGGGCTCCTGTAAAAAGTGCATAGCAACCCCCAATCGCGCGTTGCAGCGCTTCCGCCTTAGGACACTTCCGCTGTGTTTACCAGCTGCCATGCTTGGTCTCCTTTCTGAATATCAGCAGCGTGCCTGTTGAGCCTTTCGATATGAATACGCCACCACCCTACCTCCCCACTTCACTCTATCATGCATCTTCCTTGGGAGAACAGCTAGCAGGAAGTGCATTGGGGTTTTGAAGCACTTACAGGCGCATGCCATAGGCTTAGTGCAGAGCGCAATCAGCGATTGGGAGGCGTTTAAAAACGTCGAGTGGAGACAGTACTGGGAGAACAAGTTATTGCCGCTACTCCCCAAAGTAACGGGAACAGCTGAGACGAAATGTACAAGCCGCACAAACAGCAGCCACTGGCGTGTAAAACGACGAAGCACCGCCGGTACTTTCGCACGACTGTTCGCTTTGTCCGCATGTCGGTGGGAACATTTCCTTTGCCTGCGTATATGACAAAGCAATGCAGCTGTTTCTGTTGTGTTGTGTCGATTCCTCAAAACTGGCTTTTCATTAGGCCGCCACGACGGAGTGCACGCACTTCACTGCCATCTCGCGCAAGAGCTCTGCACTTCGTTGGAGTCTCTTTGTTTCTTCCTTCATGGAGGAATAATTCCACTTCCGTTACCATAACGGAACCATGTGTAATTGGAAGAGCTGAGGGGTGCACTGTTGCACTACGTCCTGGCACGGTGACCTCAACAATGCCGCCGGCAGGCAGCAACAGAGCCTCCACACTGCCGCCTACGACGTGCATAGGGTTATTCCTTTGTCAAGTGGCCTATTGTAAAATCACCGTATCGAAGGATTGCGATCCGCTTCTGGATTGAGCCCGCTTTCTATTCTCATAGCTCTACCAGTTGGGGTCTCCTGTGTGCGTTCAGTAAAACGTAGTAGCAGTGATACTGCAACTCTCATAGTTTTACCGGTCCTGGTCTCCTGCTTACCTTCAGCGAAATGTAGCGGCAGAGATTCTGCAAAGGAATGGGCAGGTGGGCCCCAATTCCTGGGCGTACCTTCAGGAGGGAGATCCGATACGCAATCTGTGCCAAGTAATGCCAGCCATCCTTGAGCATTCAAACGAGTTTCAATATTCAGAGTGGTAACATGAGGCACGTAGGAAGGAACAGTCTCGCTGCAGATATATATACGCAGCGAGACTGTTCCTCCCTACGTAGGTATCTGCAACGACACTCAAGTGCAAGGCGCCAGATTGTAGGACTACAAGATAGATGGCAAGATCAGTACCTTTACAGCAGCAAACGATGTAGACGCAGACACGACAGTAGCACCTTAAAAGGGCTTTAGAGGGGGAAGACGGCGAAAACGTTGGCAGGAAGGAAATTCCTTAGCGACGAGTGCAGTGCAGCAAAACGAAAGTGCATGGAGCCCAAGGTACGCACGTATTGAAGGCTCGACACTTCAGGAGGTTTGCATGTTCAACAGCGGTTGCAGCAGCAGTAGCAGTAAAGTATAAGACGTGTCCTAAAATGGCTTATTCCATGTGCCTGCGTTGTAAAGGCAAAGAAAGGGGACGCGAGGAGTGGCAACAGACGGAAATGCCTGTCGCCAGGTTACAAGAACCTGCCAGGTTCAAAGCCGCCTACGCTGCAAGAAAAGGTCCGATCGAAGAAAATCCAGCACCATAGGTACTGCTGTGGCCAGCCCACGGCAGATGATTGAACAATCACCGGTGAGCCCTCGCTCGCCCCTGGGAGCCGTCAGAGACAAAAACATCCTCACCGCCGGCATACGTGGGGAAGTTGTGTACGGCAGAAGAACAAAACCGGATGTGCTTACAATCAGCTGAAAGTGTCTTCGTGTAGGACAGTTTCCAATAAGAAAACTAGGAGATGGTCTAGAGCCATCACGCTACCGTGGTTATTAAGAGGAAAGTGGCAGAGGCCCCGCGGGCGCAGCAATACAAACAGTGCAGCAGAGATTTCAAGAATTCCATACATAGCCGCCTGCATCCATGAAATTAAAGAAGCGGCAAGATACTCCGAAGCGGTACAAAAGTTCCACATGAAGGGGCAATTGGTGAGATACATAAGTGGACGAGTGGTGAAACAACCGAAGGAGCAACTCGAGGGATACCCTCTCGCTAGAAACAGCCTGATATGAGTGCGTTTTTGCAACAAACGAAATTCCACAAACGGTACATCATCAGGAATCTGCAGGAAATACCCTCTTGCGGAGCGTCAGGCGCAAGGGGACTAAAAGAGAGTTCTGGACATTCCGAGAAAAGCTACAGACCACATGACGCTAAGCACATAAAATCCCACCGCCAAAATAGAAGTGACGAATGCAGAGACAGAGAGGAGGAACAGTGAGCAGCGACGAGAGAGACTTTTACCGACAGAAAGGCTTGGGCGGAGAGCAAATGCACGTGCGCACACGGACAAGGAGAGAGACGTACGGAGACAACAAAAAACAAATAAGAAGAGACGCAAACAAACACGTGCACAAAGCGGCGACTGCAACGGACTCTTGGTGACCACCAAGGCTGCGGGTGTTGCCGCTGCGCAGAAAGCGTCGCCGGAATGATCAAGTTTGAAGGGGTTAACGGAAGCAAAAATATGTGCTCTATCGCGCGTCTGCTGTACACAAGCTTGACGGAGCACCGTAAGCATCAGACTCGTCAGCAGCACGAGCGAACGATGGTCCGCTCTCTCTTTGTGTAGGGTCAGCAAAGGGCAGGATCCTCATCATATAAAAGTACGCTTTATCTCTATGAATGAGCATTCAAACTTGCGTCCCTAGCTTCTGCTGTTTCTGCTCCCGAAAGCAACCTATGGTGTCTGGCTTGTTGAGTGGTTGGCCACAGAGGTAAACGGCAAACAGGCCGGCTAGAGCGGACTGCCTTCGCATATGTGTGTTAGAGGGGCTCGTCAGTGGGTGGTAGGTTTGCGGCGCCGGGAATACACAACGTTTGCAGTCAGGGGACCATGCAGCAGTGTCCTGCTGAAGCAGCCGTGAGTAGCTACCTAATACTCAATTTGCGTGGCACGCTGCAGCGTGATGAAGCAACGAGCCATTAGATGGTAAGAAGACATATCTTGCGTTGTCTTCTATATTGTACAGATGCGAAGGCAGTCCGCTCTGGCCGACCTGCTTGCCGTTTGAATTAGCGACATTACCTGTAAATGCTGTAAAAAACTACAGAAGCTCTTCTGGGAACAGTGGCAGACACGGAGAAGGAGAAGAAGGCAGGAACGAAGAGATGGGAAGATCCACCGGCATTAAGCAGGAGGTGTCGAAGCAGCTCAAGACCAAGCAGCAGGGAGAGAGCGGGCAAGAGATGAGTAGAGCACTTTCCTGAGCATTGAAGGCTAGCTGGTGAGCGAGCGCCATTTTCCTTTCCCCAAGGTGTCACTGGGCCCATTACACATTGCTGAACCTCAACATGAACAACTCAAGAAGGCTACAAGGTTCGGGCGGCAAGTGCAGCAAGATGCCTTGCTCTGCTCGACGTACTTTTTTTACACCGCTGCCGATGGGAGCCCGTGTTCCCCCCAATACCACGGCTTTTTGCAGCAACAGCCATCTTCCCACACTGTTTAACGTATGCATACACCACAAACATAGAAAAACCAAACAATTTCACTGCATCTGCAGCAGCGGGAGTACACGAAGATGCAGAAGCAGAAGCAGCAGCGGCACTGGCAATGCAACCAGAAGACTCGAGACACCCTACAAGCCTCGACGGGGAGGACCCATCGGACACTCCGCACGAGCGATCCCTTTGCATGGGATTACAAGTATATTTTCGTTAAGTGTATCATCAGTTACTCATTAAAGTCCACGTAAAGGCTCTTTCTTCGTTTACGCCTCCCTTTCCCCAACGATCCCCAGGCTGTCCACCGAGCTAGCAACGCCTGTCTGACCGTTGCTGCATATTCGCGTCCCAGCTGTGAATTCAAACCCCTTCTTTGTATTCATATACACTTTTGGACTAAATAAACTTTCATTTTCAATAAGCAATGCAGAAAATCTTGTTTGTCATGGACGATCCGTTGCACTTTTAGGGAGCGATGTACGCCCTGGGCACGGCTCTCCGGATGCAGTTGTTTTCTCATGCTCTCCCCCTAACCGCTTCTTCTTTGGGCTTTCTGTTTAATATCCAAATATTTGTGTTGTTTGTCTCATGCTGGCGGGGCGTCATGCAGCTCGGGGCAGCAACAGAACTGGGCGCTCAGCCGACGCTGGTGCAGCTGCCAGATTTTGTTAACAGTGGATGGGTTATCCCCCCTGAAGATGCTGAGTTGCCCCTTATTTCTAGAAGCATCCGACAGCGTCGGAGTGGAAGGGTTAGGGAATTTGGCATCAGTATGGCTGCCCTCGCAGCCGTTGCTGTAGTTGCAACGGTGTACTTAGTACTGCGATGCGGTTTGGATTTGGGGAGCTCTCACACGAGCAGAGCGTCACCGAGATTTCTCTCAGGAGCAGAAGGGGCGAGGAGGAAAGACACGGGAGAACATTGTAGTGCACCGGAAGAGGATCCCACCGCTGCAGCAGCAGCTTCTAGTTCGAAGGCCAAGAAAGAACCTATTGTTAAACAGGAGTTATTACGACAAGCTCGCCGTTATGTCGATGAGCTGAAGCGGCTTATAACGCAAAACAAAGGGTTGCTGATGCAGCTGGGCGCTGATCCGAGAGCCAAGTGTCTTGCAGAGTTTTTGTGCCTGGCTGTAGCTGAGTGTTCTGCTTTGTTTACCTTGCTGGAGAAAAAGGAGAGGGCTGGGATAGGAGAAGCAGTATCTGCAATCTCAAGCCAAATATGGATCATACGCAACAGCTTTGGTGAGGGAGCCCTTTCCAACGCGAGGTTCCGGCATATCAAACATCTTCATGCAGTCTTGTCCAGCGTGGCATCGATTAAGCCCCCGCCAGCGGCGAATGCGGAGAGGCAGCGATTACAGCAACTCAAGAACCTGTTGCAGCTTCAGGATATGGCCTTGGGCCAGGTCAATGCCGGATTTGCCTATCTGAGGGGGGCTGTAGAACGCATGAAGAAAGCCAAAGGTGATGCAAAAGCTTCTGCTGCAGATGCTGAAACTGGTGCTGCAGCAGCTGCTGAAGGTATTTCAGAAAGTAGAATTTCTGCAGTCATCAAGAGCATCGAAACAACTACACACGTGCGCAAGGAACAAGTCCTTATCGATCCGAGCCTCAGCCAGTGGCTGAGGGAGACGCAGATGCAAACCCACTTTGGCATCACTACCCGAATACGTCTTGAGAAGCTAATGCAGTCACCCCTCCAAAGCCATCCTGAACTCTTAGAAGCCCTGCTGGCCACTCCACTGGCATCAGGAGAAGACCCTGGTGATCAGATCGGCTCCGAGGAGCTCGGCGCCGAGCCGAGCACATCATCCTCTGTCCATGCAGGGCCCTCTCAACGGAAAAAACCGTCTCCTTCAAAAGGCTCAAGACGTGCCCCTCGTGCCCCAAAGCAGCTGAAGTCTCCTCGCCAACGTTCCGGAAAAGACACAGACGCTGCGGCTTCCGCTCCCCTTTCCTCGTCTCCCACCCCATCTACAACTGCTTATGCTGCAGCAGCAGCTGTTAATACAACAGGGGTGGCAGCAGCTGATGAGGTGCAAGAACCCAGCCATCCGAAGGAAATGCCCCGCAGTACGGCGTCAAAGATACCTTCACATATCTCTCCACTCGCTGCCACAGGGAGTCCTGAAGTCGTTGTTGAGTCCGTTACTCCCCAGCCTACTGTCGTCTCCTCAGCTGGTACTCATGGTCTGCCAGCGGCATGGGTGTCCAGTGCCTCGGGCGTCACTTCCGCGGCGACGCCTTTGGAGTTGTCTCCGCCTCGTGAGGCATTTCTGGGGTCTCTGTCCAGTACCCTCAGCGCTGCTGTTTCTGCTGCAACTGCGTACTCCCCCGATGCTTTCACTTTGTGGGCCCCAGGTACGCACAGTCAACTGCCTGTTGCTGATCCTACGCCTACTCGGTCGTGGCCTTCTCCAACAGCTCTGGGCTCCTTCCATGCCTCTGCAGCCTCACAACCCTCGCCAGCAGTAACCATCCCGTTACAGCGTGGATTTACTCATGTTCCCAGTTCGTCAGGGTTTCGTCATGGTTATTCCTTTCCACCCCGTTCCCACGTGCATGCACCCCCTAGCCATTATCCCTCCTCTGCCTCGGTTGCCGCATCCGCGCCTTTACGGCCGCCTCCTGGCTTTCAGCCTTTGCGTTCCTGGAGACCGGTGGAACATTCGTCATCTTCTGAAGGCGCAGAATCGAGACTTCCTGTAGATATATTTGGCAGGACAGTTAGCTATAGGCAATGGGGGCTGTCCAGCACACCCGCTTCAGGGTTCTCCCCTACAACGGAAATACATGCGCCAAGCTCAGCGATTTCTGCAGGATTTAAGGAACTTGCAGAGCGCTTTAGTGGTGCATCCGTCAAAGATCAAGGAGGACCAAGGCACCCTAGGCATCGCAAACACTGACAAGCCACAGCATCAATTGTCGCAGCTGTTGCTGCAGCAACTGTTGCAGCAAGTGCTGCAAAAGCTCATTCGGCACCTGCCCTTCCCGGATCCGGTGAAGAGAGTAGTAATCCGCCGAAGTCTCTTTCAAAGTGTAGCTGGGTGTCTTTTCTCTATCCTTAAATATATGGATGGTAAGCATTTGCAGCAGACTGAGGGCGTAGACATCATGAGAACCCTCAGGCCTAAGCTGCGAGGACGGCCGTCGTTCGTGGCTGCTCTCACGTGCCTTGATAAACGTATGAGGTGATTTAGGTATATGTGGGGCGCGAACAATAGAAAAGGTGGTAGATCAAAGTCTGTAAGCCGAAACGTATTCCCATTGGACGGGGGAGGGCACCGTGAAGAAGTCAATGACGAGCGCCCACTGCATCAATAGGATGTCGAGCAGCGACCGGATCCGTCAATAACTGAAAGCTTGCCTTCTTGTTGATTTCCCGGAGGACTGCACTTATCTCGCAAGCCCGAGGCTCGTTGGTCAAGGTAATCTAGAGTGAGCCTGCCGCAACGGCCATGGCTCGTGGCGATTCTCACGTGCCCTGACAAAAGTATGAGGTGCTCTGGAAATCTGTGACGTGGACAGTAGGAAAGGTGATATATCAAATTGTACCATGATAACCGTCATCTTTCCTGATTGCTTTTATGCTTCTCAGCAGGAGGCCCACTTGCTTTGGATATCTGCGGTGCTAAAACCGCAAAAGGTAGTGGGTCAAAGTGCACTGGAGCATTCGTTTTCCCTTCCTAAAAGCTTGGTTGTTTGCTTGTATATGTATGCAAAGAGTTGTGAAGCAGCAGCCAGTCATTTCGAGAAGACCTAGAAAAGCAGGCGGTTCTCTTCCGTTCAGTTTTGCCCTGTGTGCTCCTCCCGCGCTGGGATATTTGCAGCTGCATCCTACTGATACAAGGAGCCTTGGGTCTTCTTAGCTCGTTTGTTTGTATTCAAGTTCTGCCAGCGTACAAACTGCCACCGAGAATATTTTCTCCAATTCAACACTCGCCAGGTGACGCTGCAGGCAAGTGCCCTGTATTGAAATATTTTTTCACGGAACTGCAGCACACACCAACATTTGTACTTGTATTGTTGTTCACTTGACTCTTCACGTTTCGCCTATTCTCCACAGAACAAGGCGTGCACTCTGCAACCACTGCGAAAGCGCACTGCTGATGCGTACCATCTCCTAGTTAACCAATTTAGGTAATTAACAACGTGACATAGTAGTAGTAGCACAGCAGCTAACTGTACGGTGTGTGACACATGCAACCAATGACAAGTTGAATATGCCGTTGTATCAGCGAAAAGTTAGCCGTGGCGTCGCCCTGCAGACTGCGCAAAGTGCTAACAAATCGAGCAGGCAGTGTGCCGTCTTTTACAGTAGATGTTGTGTTTTAGAAGCACGGATCCAGGATTCAGGTATGTCGCACCATGAAGTGTCCAATGCAAGCATCTTAGTGGCCTTAGGCTGGCAGTTCATGAAGAATGGCTCCACTCACCCGTACTTGGAAAAATGCGTTTTACTGGCGAAGCGAACGAGAAACGAACATTAGGGCCGTTGATCTGACTCTCCGCGAGGCTAGCCAGCTACCCCGCTGGGGCAGAGAGAAGCAATTGTAAGGGGACAAAGGAAAACCCCGGATGTCTGAGGGCACTCCAAAGCCCGAAACGCACGTTGCAGCAATTCAGGTGTAGGCCCAGTTTACTGTGCTGGGCACAGGCTGCATGCTGCCTTTTCGGAGTATCGCGAAAGTTTTGTGGCTCCTCAATACGAACGACCTACCCCAGCTCAATATTTCGTACTGCCTAACGTGTACATTGGGTAGAAATCCAGAAGGGAGCGCAGCAGGATTGTAGATGCACTAACATGTTGTAAACGGCGTCGGGGTACTGAGTGAAGTCGATGGCTGAAAACTCGTTAAACAGAACCACGTGGACAAAGGGGTGAGGAAACCATCTAGGGTGGCTACTCCTTAAAGCAGTAGGAGCATGGGAGCAACTGAGGCAAGATGTACAAGCAACAACAAAAGAGGCTGCCTACATGAAGCCGCCGGAGTCCTGAATTCCGATATGGGCACGACCAGCATTATGCAGAGACTACTCAGCCTACTGCTTTCGGGATTCGGTCACAGGATACGTGTTACAAACGGTTAACATGCGTACAAAAGAAAAGCAGAATATGCTACTTTCTTGAAGGTAGACCACAACAACCAAATGGCCACGGTGAACGAATAGAAATGCATAACCTGGACCATAAAATAGCGTATGCACGCTGCACACTGGTGTAGGTGCCTTTGTGTTTACTGCCTTTTTGTGTTTTTGCTTGTGGCTACCTCTGTTGCATTATGTTGTATATTTGTAAACAGCTAAGTTTGTTAACGAGTCATACTTATAAGCTTGCCAGGGCCTTCGTATTTATATTTGCATGCATGCAAACTCGCTTCTACTGACATCTGCCTGCATCTGAGTTTGGCCCCCTTACTCCTTGTAGCTCTTTCGAGCCATTCAATATCTCCCTGTAAAGGGTGGTACTTGTAGCCACTGCACCACTGTCTGTCTGAACATAGTACTTGTAGCTTGGTGTGTGTCAAGCTGGTACGTGGTAGTTGTTACGCGTACCTTTACGTGCGTGCAGCGTGGTTATGGATGGCCACGTGCTCCACAGTTGTTTACAGTGCATACAGCAAAGGGTGCTTGGTTTTGCATGCATACGATAGCCTACCCTGGTTGAAGTTGCGGCACGTACTGCTACTTGAGCGCAGCCCGCCTACAGAGGTTCAAACAAGTTTCTAACAGATGTACAGAGGGTCTGTGCATGGAACAAGCCAGAGTTGGTTGTGCTCGCATCTGGGGCTACTGTGCACCGCAAGTCTCACCGTGGTGCTTTCCAACTTGTATCCGCCCGCCTTATCTCGGCTGTCCCCAAGCTGCAGGGCCGCAAAGCGCAAGCTGGCTGTGGCCTGAAAAGAAGGTCAGTTGTTATGAGTACCTACAATACTCTGCTGCAGCTCATGGAGGTGCCCCAATGAGATCTGGGTCTCTCGTTACACTTGGTTGTACCACATCCTTCCTCGAATATCGCATGAGCAACCGACCCCATCACGGGCAGGGCGGCCTACTTAGCAGTAGTAACTAGCAAGAGAAATACAATTCTTTTCGAAAAGCAGCCTTTTGCATTTTCCAAACCCTCATTCATAAATCTAGAGCCCCTATCGCAGATGTGCTGAATTTATGATAAAGTGCTCGTGAAGAGCCGACAGTGATTTATTTCCATATCTATGGAGATAAATGACGCACTACCATCTAATGAAGTGGTCGCAAACAGCTGCAGCAGGCATTAGCTCCCCGTTTGCCTTCTACCCTCTAGAAAGTCAATGTCCAGCAAAACCGGTCACGGAGTGTGCCTTCGCATCTGCTGACCATCCACATATGACGGGCGCCGAGATGCGGAAGTAGTACAGGGGGTCGCAAGCTCCCTCAACTTGTGCCTTCGTCTTCAAAGCGCACCAGAAGAGTTACAATTACTATAGACGCCCTTTTTATTTAGGAGGGCGCGCAAGACGGTGATGACTACATCTAACCAGAGACTCCAACGTTTCGGAGCTCATCAGGACTCAGCAGGCCTTCCGCAAAGTGTTACGATGCAAGCGTATTCTCAGGTATGCAAGGGAATGGACCGAGCTCAAGCAGAACTGAGAAGACTAAAGCGCAGTATGCGGTTGACAGAACAGTATGTTGGGAAATATGAGTCACTGGTGGCCGGAAGCCAAGGCGCAAAAATGGGGCCTAAAGAGGTCATAGCCGCACCCGCAGACCCCTGTCGGGTGAATTCAGTGCTTATATAAGGTCGTATGAACGGTCAGGGGCTGCTTGTGCTACTCGACACGGGATGCGAAGTGAAGCTTCTATCGGAAGCCACGGCACGGAGGTGCAGTCTGACTGCTCATTCGTTGGCGCAGTCTCTGAGACTACGCTCCGCGAATGGCAGGTAGGACACCAGAATCGGCAAGGCGATCAGTGTAAAATGTGGCATTATTTAACGAGAGTCATCGATCTTATTAGAGAGTTGCCGTGAGCTGCAAATAAGTTAAAATACTTATGAGGGTCTCGAAAAATAGCTGACTTCCTTGCCGAGCCCTCAGGCGTCCACAGCGCGACAGACCGGCTGCCTCCGCGTCAGGAGAGGAAGCTGCACCACTCGAGCTGCAATGCACCTCGCCACAGCTCGTCGCTGCACGGCAGCCCCACATGTAAACACATCAAGGCCCCCTTTTGCTCCAGGCACTTACTCAATTAGCAAATGTTAGGCATTTTGTTTTCCGTTAGTAGATAGGCTGCGCACCAGTAGGAGTATACTTTTCAACTGCTTCTAGGGCATGCTACAGCTGCCCCCCGCTCCCTCAGAGTGCACACGAGCTCGTCTGCAGTAATTTGAGTGAAGGAGGGGCAAAAGGGAAAAATATGAGGAAGAGAGGGAAGGAAAGTGCCATTGAGCGCTCTACAAATGGAGGACTTGCGCTGCCGACTCCCGGTTCGGCTCTCTGCTATCCCAGTGGCGCGGCCACTGGTCAGAGACGGCAGCCTGAAGTACTTTAGGAGTTGAGAAGCCGCTTTTTCACAGCGGGTCTCCTGACGCACTGGACACTTGTGGTGAGCCGCCCCCAATGGGCCCGTCTACTTGGTCCCTGGACGAGGGCCGGCCCACCTCAAATGCAGGGCACAGTCACAAAATATGAAAACTGAGAAAGCTATCGGCCGCGGCGCCGAGCCATCTATAAGAGGAGAACATGTCCAACAGCTGGAAGGGAAAGTAGAGCAAGAACAGTAGTGAAAAATAAAAGAGCAATTGATTACTCTTAGAAGAGAAAAGGATAAGCAAATCAAGGAACATAGAGCGAATCTAGGCTATCGGGTGCATATCTGTGATTGCAGTACATGCTGTTGAGTTGTGGAGGGGCTGGAAATTCTTCTTAGGTATACACTTACGGGGATGCTTCTCATAATTCCATTCTTGTTGTTTTTCACATGCCCATCTAATCATATATTCGTGTTTTTCTTGACGTGTGCGAGCCGTGACACTTGTATCTGAGACATCAGTCTCCTTCAGTTGTTCCCTCTTCCTGTAATGTTGAGTGCTGAGGTTACAGGGGAATTTCAATGGTTCCCGAAAAGTTTGTACAAAGCCAAGATTTACTGTATTGTGACATTTCCAAGTTGGTGGCAACTCAACAGTTCCGGCCAGCGTATTAACTGGAGAGCGGACAACGAATGGGCCTACCCAATGCCGCATAGCAACTGCCGTCGGTTGCTCGTCCCCCTGCGCGCTACGGAGGGCATGCGAACCCACTAGAACCAGGTCGCAAGGGTTGAAAGCGATCGCAGAACGTCTTCTTTCGTCTCATGCTTGGCTCACCTTCGCTTCATATTCACATTCCCACGTTGCTGCGAGCTGTACGTTGAAGTCTGCTATCGCAGTAGGACGTGGCTCCCTTCCGGTCGCCAGTTCCAACGGTGTTTCGGCATTCACGAGAGATGCCGGAGAGCAACGGGTAGAAGAGTGCACTGTTGTATTATAAACCCTTTCTGCACAAGGGAGAATGTCCAGCAACTTTGTTGAGTTCTGCTGAATGTAGAGCAGTAAATGCTGGGCGAGTGTGCTGTTCGTTCTTTCCGTTTAGCCTTATGCTTCCGGGTGGCTCGCGGTGGTCATGTTTTGGTCTATGTTGAGCTGCTTCATACGCTCCCTCCAGAGAGCGCTGACGAACTTCGGGTCCCTGCCAGCAATGATACCTTTTGGAAATGTGTGGAACTTCTACGCATGCTTAATGAGTAGTTTTGCTCTTTCTTCATCGCAGTGACTGAGGTCAAAAGGGGAATGAGGTGGGCATATTTGCTCAATGTGCTCGCAACCACGTAGATACAATCATAGCCTCTTACTGAAGGTAAACAAACTGTGGAGTCCATCGAGATATCCCTCCAAATCAGTTCAGGAATCAGGAGACTCTGCACATTTCCGGGTTTGAGTGTGTTTCGCGGCTCATGCTGCTGACATTCCGGATATGTCAGGACTTATCTCGGCTGAGAGACGCATGGCGGGGCGCCAAAAGGACCTTCCTACTTGTTCCATTGTTGTATTGATTCCACCATGGCCGGCCAAAACATAATAATGCATTTTACTTAAATTTTGTGCGCGAAGAGAAGCAGGAACGTATAACTGACAGAGTCCACGTTTTGTCTGGCACCACAAGATATCGTCGTCTGTGGTGTAATGTTTGACCCGCCAGCCGTTGTTGAAATTAGCGCGAACTGCCGCTGCGTGAGAGTCTAGTGAGTAAGAATGACGCAGTTTGAAGAAGATTGTTTTCGCGTATAAGACTGGCTGCAGCACAATGCACCTCACCTGGGGCTTCGTCTGATGGCGTCGGCAGCCACATTGCTGATTCCGTTGATATGCTTGAATGTGAAATTGTACTGCGCTGAGCAAGCTGGCAAAGCCACCTACCACCCCTTTCATTATCCTAGTCCTGAAAACTCTCCATCAGGGGCATCAGGAATTGAATGTCGCATTTAATGGTAGAATGCCTACCGTATAAGTAATGCCAGCACTAAAAGCCCGCCCACATCACCTCCTGGGCTGAAATCCCTTCTCTTGCTGCAGTTGCTGATGCTGCTGGTGTAGCTACTGTACCCCCTACCAGACAGCGTACAGTTCCTTCTCGCGTACTGAATATTTCTGCTCCCTCTCCGTGAAGTGGTGCGAGTAGCAATTATTATTATTATTATTCGGTGCTCTTTCGAGGCTATAGACGGGTGAGAAAACATCATATCCACTGCTGTATCACTGTCGTCGGTTGCTAAGAAAGAGGGTTTGTCGAAATCAGGGAATGCCGGTACGGGGAACGGCATGAGGTGTTGGGTGAGGCTTCTGGCAGTCTTCACTCGCTTTCCAAATAAGTTGCTTGCCCTTCGAGGGCCGGCAATGCGAACGAATCTAGGAATGAATTTGCGGTAGTAGGAGGCGAGGCCGAGAAACTTCTGTACGTCTGTCCTGGTGTACAGAGGTAGGGGCCACTACTCGAAGCCCCGCTCTTCCAGCCCCTTTTCCCTTTTCATTCGTCTGCAATCGCGAATTATGTAACCCTGTTTGCTGCAAAAAACGCAAATGCGCCACTGAGTACGTCCTCCCTGTGGGCGCGAAATTTAGACAGTTGTGAGCTACCGCTTCTGGTCCCCTTCGGAGCTGGTGTGGCATTCACAGCCCCAATATCCATGGGTTCCAAATCTGAATCGTTTCTAAACACTCCTGTTCCCTTCTCAGTTAGAGCTACTGAATTTACACTCTTTCTTTCTTTTATACGAGACTATCCCATCATCTGGGCAAGTTCGACCTTATCACCCTGAAGTTCTCTCGCCGCTGCCCAATCGGTTACAGATAGTTTCCCCTCCTGTAGATTGCCCTGCGATGAACCAATTGTACAGAAGATCTTGGTCTATCGCTGGGCCTCTTGTTACCAGTGAATCATATTTCTCCAGCGTTCCCCGATTTAGATTTCTCTGTTCTGCTAGCGCTTGTTTCCTTGCATACATGGGAATAAACCTACATCGTAACTCCTTGCGGAAGGCCTGCATATTCCTGATGCTCTCCGGGAAGGTAGATTCTTCGGTTTGCTGCAGCCATCATCCTCGTGCATCCCCTTCTAACAAAGAAGATGCCACTACTAATTGTATTTCTTCGGGTGCGTTTTGGAGGCACAGATACCAGTCCAGAAAAGCCAGGAAGTCCTCCAGTGCATCCGCATCGCGGCGTCAGTCATATGTAGATGGGCGGCAGACTCGGAGGCATTCCTCATGGATCATTTTCGCTGGAAATAAACTTTGCTCAGGGTGCAGAAGTCGAGTTTCTTTATGCTCGGGGACACTTCCAATCATTGTTGACTTCTCACACAAGGGAGGCCCCTGATCTCAATGAATATACGAAAGAAAGGGATAGGCAAAAGACAACGAATAGGCAAACTGCTTGTTTGTTTTGCTTTCTAGCAGTTACTGCTACAACCTGAACAGCCAGACACCAGCAGCGCGGAAAGGTTTGCGCATCATTCGCCGAAAACCGTGAGGTGCTACCAAACGTAATAAGAGCGGTTGGTCTTAATAGAGGACTGTCGTGGTTGCAAAAAAGTCAAATGCTCATGAGGAGAGACTATCCAAAAGCAGATGGACTCCTTCCCCAGCCCTCAGGCATCCACTTCGCGGCAGACAAGCTGCCTTGGCACAGGGAGGGGAGGCGTCCCAGCACGTGTTGCAGCATACCTCGCCGCAGCACGTGCTGCGCGGCAGCCCCGCATGTAAAAGCATCCAATGCCCCTCTTCCTGTATACACGAACTCAACGGGCAAGTGCAAAGCACATATTCGTCCGCTAGTAGATACACCGTGAACCAGTTGGAGTACACGTCTCAACTGCACCTAATGGCATGTTACAGTTTTCATCGAATAAGATCGGGGACTCTCGTTACAGGCAACCTGCAGAGGCTGCATTTGAGTGTTATTGTGGCAGCTTCGGAAAGGCTATGCTGCAATAACACAGACAAGTGAGGAGAAGGTTAAATGCCCGAAAAGAAGAAAGACGAAGTATATAGATAACAGAAGAAGATGCAGGCAGACAGAGGTACAGCAACAACAAGAGAGACAGTACACAGATGTACAACAGCAGCTAACCAAAATACAAAACATTGATATACAACAACAACAACAATAAACAAACAAACAAAATAAAATAAAAAACAGATTACAGTGAAAACAAGTATACAGAAGACAGGGATAGGGAGGTTAGCAACGATCGACCAAGATACATTGATAAATGAGGAATAAAAAGAATAAACAAATAAATAGAATAATAATATAAATAAATATATAAAAGACAAATATAATATATAATAAAAACATTATCTATCAAACACAAATATAAACTAAGCCCCGAACAACGTCGAGTTTCTAAGCATGCAGCAACAACTGTCTATACACTGCTTTTCTTTTGCTGTTGTTTTTGTTGTTTTCCATTGCAAAGAAATAATATTTTATATATTCGAGTTAAAAATATATTTTTTTCTCATATTCTGCTGCTGCTTGTGCTGCTGCAGCTTCTCAAGCCGCTCTCTTGCTGCTGCTGCTGCTGCTGCTGCTGTCGTGCTGAGCGGCTGTGAACGGGTGATGTTTGAAGACTAATTGTTTTAATTCGTATATTTATTTTATTTTATTTTATTTAATAACATATATATTCTTATTTTATCCCAAGAACAACCCTAACGCCTCTCTAGCGGCGTCTGTACGGCCGCTGGGCCGTTGCAGGCGCAGCTCAGCAGCAGCAGCAGCAGCAGCAGGCTGCTGCTCTCTGCTGGGAGCTGTGCAGCTAGCTAGCCACTAAGCTAGCTAGCTAGCTGCTCAGCTAGTTGCCAACCCTGAGCCAGCTGAACAGAGCAGCTAGCTGCTAGCAGCCAGCAGCTAGCTGCTGCTATCGAGAATGTGGAGGGCAGCAGGGGGCTTCTGCTGCCTCATACTCGGCACGGCGCTGGCTCACACCAGCTTGCCTTTGTACGTAGGAGCAGCAGCAGATGAGTATTACGCCTTAGAAGTAGAAGCAGCAGCAGCAGAAACAGCAACAACAACAGCGGCAGCAGCAGCAACAGCAGCAGCAGGGGAACAAGAGCGGACGGGCTTCCTTGAGAATGTGCCGATTGTCTCTGATGATAATCCTCCCTTAGATATAGAACCTCCTAATACTGATGCTGCTGCTGCTGCAGCAGGAGCTGCTGCTGCTGGCAGCAACCTTTTCTCTCCTGCTGCAGCAAGGGTTCATGGCATGAAGACAACTGCTGCAGGCCTGCTGGTGCTTCTTGCTGCTCTTTGTCTTGGGTTTAGAAGCAAAGACAGCAGCAAAAGTGATGGGGATAAAGATAAGCAGCTGGAGTCGTCTCAGCAGCTTCCTGAAGGTGCTGCTGCTCCAGGGGCACCTGCTGCTGCTGCTGCTGCTCCACGGGTTGCTGCTGCTGCTGCTGCAGCTTTTGCTGTCTCCGGCTTTATTGAAATTATCTATTCTCTGCTACAAAGACATGTAGCTTCTGTGAAATTAAAGGCCGTTAGGGGTGTCTTCCAGCTGCTGCTGGCGGCTGCTGCTCTTGCTGCGCTGGTCTTTGTCAGCAGCAGCAGCAGCGCAGCTGCAGCAAGCGGAGGAGGAAGAATGCTGCTGCAGCGGCAGCTTACAGTGTTTTCAGGTGTATTGGCAGCTCTGGGTCTGCTACTTCTCTCGCAGCGTCTCGTATGGAGAGGGGCGACGAAACTGCTGCTGCTGCAGCAGCGGCTGCAGCAGCGAGGAGACAAGGCACTAGAAGACGAGGATGGCAAAGCAGCAGAAGCAGCAGAAGCAGCAGAAGCAGCAGAAGCAGCAGAAGCAGCAGAAGCAGCAAGTGGTTCTACAGCAGCAGCAGGACAGGGTCTGCCTCATAGAGAGAGCGAGGCAGCGGAATCTGGAGCTGCTGCTGCTGCTGATCCTGCTGCTGCTGATCCTGCTGCTGCTGATCCTGCTGCTGCTGCAGGGGACCCCACAGCAGCAGCAGAAGCAGCAGAAGCAGCAGCAGCAGGAGAAGGTGAAAGCTTATTATCCGTCATATCAGGAGAGCCGCAAGAGCATGATTATCAGCAGCAGTATCTCCAATATCAGCAGCAGATGCAGCAACAACAGCAGCAACTGTATGAGCAGCAGCTGCTGCAGCAGCAGCAACAGCAACAGCAGCAGCAGCAGCAGCAGCATGTGGAGGAGTTAGGTTTTGAGGTATATGGTGGGGGTGAAAGAGAGGCAGAAATAGATTGGGAAAGCCAGCCTTCAGGTGTATATACACCTGAAGAGCAGCTGTCTCCTCTGGGGTTTAACGAGCAGCAACAATACATGCAGCTACTCTCCAGGATACTGGGGGCCAGCCCCCTTGATGCATTCGGAGACACCACTACAGTGGAGACAGCAGCAGATGCTGCAGCAGATGCTGCAGCAGATGCTGCAGCTGATGCTGCAGCTGATGATGTAGCGGATGATATAGCTGATGCTGCAGCAGATGCTGCAGCAGGTGGTATAGCAGAGATGGAGAAAGAAGCAGCACAAGTAGAAGCAGGAGACAATACAGCAGCAGCAGCAGCAGCAGCAGCAGCAACAGCAGCAACAGCAGCAGCAGCAGCAGCAGAAGAAGAAGAAGAAGCAAGTGCAGCAAGTAGGTGGGGGTTGCTGTCGGAGATAGTAGACAGAGACAGCTGGCCCTTCTACCCCCCTTCTGCTATTCGAATAAATGCAGCAGAAGGCCAGTAACTATTAATATTATTTACATACTTTATAATA
>CAJFCY010000218.1:7500-12500 GCA_904066265.1 Eimeria zaria | reverse complement strand
GCCAACACCATCCGAGTAAACCCTAAACCCTATATCCTAAACCCTACATCCTAAACCCTAAACCCTATATCCTAAACCCTAAACCCAATATCCTAAACCCTAAACCCTAATTCCCAGCAGCATTAGCGTGGTGAGTCAGCAGCAAACCCTTTTTAGGGTTTTCATTATTAGCAGACAACAAACCCTAAACCCTAGATATTCGCAGCTGTCTCTTCTTGCTGCTGCAGGAGGCGCAGCATTGCGGCAGTGATGGTCTCCGTGCAGCAGCAGCAGCAGCAGCAGCAACAGCAACAGCAGCAGCAGCAGCAGCAGGGGATAAAGGAGACAGCTTCGCTCTTCGCCGCAAGAGACATGAGTCCAATGAAACCCCAGTACGTAAACCCTAAACCCTAAACCCTAAACCCTAATTCCTTGGCTTATGCTGTTAGGAGCAAACCTTAAGATACAGCTCTCGTAGCCTCCCCTCCTCCCAAACCCTAAACCCTAACTCTAAACCCTAAACCCTAAACCCTAAACCCTAAACATTTGTTGTTTGTGTTTATTTGTTTGTACAGAGAGCGCGAGCTCTATGGTGGGAGCCGCAGCCTTCGGTGCCCTTCGTCCCGCCTACTCGTACGGCTGCTGCTGCTGCTGCTGCTGCTGCTGCTGCTGCTGCTGTTGTTGTTGTTGTTGTTGCTGCTGCTGCTGCTGTTGCTGCTGCTGCTGCTGCTGCTGTTGCTGCTGCTGCTGCTGCTGCTGCTGCTGCTGCTGATGCTATTCCGGCTGCAGGTGCAGCACCTAGTGAGTAGCTAGCCTCATCTGAGGAGCACTGTATGTTGCTGCTGCTGCTGTGTTTGCTGCTGCTGCTGCTGCTGTTTTTGCTGTTGCTGCTGCAGGTATTGTGTCATCTACGCTGAGGCTTGAGAATGCGCTGCGTCTCCCAGCAGCAGCAGCAGCAGCAGCAGCAGCAGGAGCAGCAGCAGCTCCTGAGGTGTACCCAGCCCCCTCGAAGGTTTACTCCTCTACTCCTCCTTTCAATGCTGCAGACATGCGAATCATACACCCTCTAGCAGAGCCACCTGCTGCTGCTGCTGCTGCTGCTGCTGCTGCTGCTGATACTGTTGGTGCTGCTGCTGCTGTGACAGGCTCCTCCAGCGACAGAAAGGAGAACGCCACTTCACAGACAGTTGGTTGCAGCAACATTGCTGCAGCAGCAGCAACAACAGCAACAGTAGCAGCAGCAACACCTGGAGGGTCCCAGCAGCAGCTTTATCAAGATCAGCAGCAGCCAATGCTGCTCCCTGTGCTGCAGCCGCCGCAGCAGCAGCAACAGCAGCATTTGGGTCAGCCGTTGCTGCTGCAGCAGCAGCAGCAACAGCAGCCGATGCCGCAGCCAATGCTGCTGCAGCCACCTCTCTTCCTGAACAGCTTCCCTCCTCCGCCACTCCCGGGTTTGCTGCTGCCGCCTGGTGGTGCAGTGCCGCTGCAGCAGCATCAGCTGCAGCAGCAGCACCGTCAGATGCAGCAGCAGCAGCACCGGAGACCGCCGGACTACCGCACCAAGCATCATCGCATGCAGCCGCTGCAGCAGCAGCAGCAACAGCCGCAGCAGCAGCACGGCAGGATAACTGGGCAGCAGACCCCTGAGTCCACCGCCCCCTGGCGCGCATAGCCGCTGCTGTTTCCGCTGCAGCAGCTGCTGCAGCAGCACCACCTGCAGCAGCAGCAGCTGCAGCAGGCAGGGCTCTGATGGGAGCCATGCCTTTCTCTACCTGTGAGCTAGCGAGTTGGCTAGCCCCGCGGGTAGGCAGGCTAGCTAGCTAGCTAGCGAGTCGGCTAGCTAGCTAGCTAGCGAGTTGGCTAGCTAGCTAGCAATTATGTTGGCTAGCCCGGTGGGCAGGCAGGGTGGCTAGCTAGCTAGCTAGCTAGCTGGCTGGCTAGCTAGCTAGCTAGCTGGCTGGCTAGCTGCACTGACACGCTATCGTAACTCGACGCGCTGCCCATGTCGGCTGCATTCTCAGCAGCCGCCGGCTAGCTAGCTAGCTAGCCAGTGGCTAGCTAGCTAGCTACTGGCTGGCCAGCTAGCTAGTAGCTAGCTAGCTAGCTAGCTAGCTAGCTACCTTCTTCTATAGCTAGCTAGCTACTTACCTGTCCCCATGGCTAGCTAGCTACTAACTAACTGAACGCCCTTTGGGCTTGAAGGGGTCGGCTTGCAGCAGCAGCTGCTGCAGTAGCAGCTGCTACTGCTGCTGCTGCTGCTTTCCGTGAGATAGGAGCCAGCTGCAGCTGCTGCAGCAGCAGCAGCAGCAGCAAGAGGAGCAACAGCAGTTCCTATGATGCCAGCAGCATAACAATGTGTAGCAGCACTTGCTTAATCACCCCTAATATTCTGCTCCCCTGCTGCTGCTGCTGCTGCTGCTGCTGCTGTTTCTGCTGCTGCAGCTGCCGCCGCTGCTGCAGCAGTCTGGGTAACAGCCTCAGAGCCAAGCGCACTGTCAGCAGCAGCAGCGGCTGCAGCAGCATTCTCCTTTGTTCTGCTGCTGTTGCTGCTTCCGCTGCAGCAAGAATACAGCCTTCCTCCTCTCTTTGTCGCAGCTCGTGCTGCAGCAGCTGCTGCAGCTGCTGCTCTGCTGCAGCAAGTGTCTCTCTGAAGCAGGAGAATTGCATGAGGCCCTCCTGCTGCTGCCCTGCTGCTGATGCGGGTGCTGCTGCTGCTGCTGCTGCTGCTGCGCAGGCGTTGTTGCGCAGCAGCAGCAGCGCCTGCTTCTGTGCTGCAGCAACAGCAGCAGCAGCAGCAGCAGCCCCAATAACCAAGTGGTCAGTGGCTTCTGCGAAGAGGTTTAAGGCTTGCTGCTGCAGCTGCTGCAGCAGCAGCTTGTACTGCGGCAGCAGCACTACAGCAGCAGCTTGTAGCAGGCATGATTCCTCCATTGTCTGCTGTTGCTGCAGCAGCAGCTTGTGCTGCTGCTGCTGCCTTTTATTTTGCTGCAGTGTAACTAACTCCCCTGCTGCTGCTGCTGCAACATTTGCTGCAGCATTTTGCCGTCTGGCTTCTAATGCTTGCTGCAGCAGCTGCTGCGCCCCAGTTGAGAACAGCTTTGCTGCTGCTGCTGCTGCTGCTGCTGCTGCTGGAGTAGCAGCTGAAGCAGGCTTCTTCCCCTTGCCACTTTTGCTCAGCTGTTGTTGTTGTTGTTGCTGCTGCTGCTGCTGCTGCTGTTTTGCTAGCAAGTCCGAGAGGAGACAGACAGTAGCCACAGTGTCTCCTGCAGCACAGCAGCAGCAGCAGAGTGTAGAAGCGAGGTTGCACCTGTGGTAGCTGTAGCACCTGTAGCAGCACCGACAGCAGCAATAGCAGCAGCAGCAGCAACATTAGCAGCAGCAGCAAACTCACCTAGAAGAGGGTATGTGTACAGCCGAGCTTCTTTCATTGATGGCAGCTGCTGCAGCAGCAGCAGAGGACCGCCTGCAGCAATAGCACGCAGCAAATCGGGCAGCTGCTGCAGCTGCTGCTGCTGCTGCCGCCGTTGGTGCTCTATCGCCAAATACAAAGCAGCTGCTGCGGCTGCAGCAGCAGCCGCTGCAGCTGCTGCTGCTCTTGCTGCACCTGAAAGAGGCGACTCAATGGAGTTGCTGAAGCCTTCCTTTGCTGCTGCTGCTGCTGCTGCTGCTGCTGCTGCTGGACGACGCCGGTATATCCATCGAGCCCTGCCGTGCTGCTGTTGCTGCTGCTGCTGCTGCAACAGTTGCTGCAGCTCCCGTTGCTGCTGCTGCACCAGGCGGTGCTGCTGGCGGTTCCATGGCCAGAAGGCAAATCTAATCTGCACCGGCAACCCTCCTGATTCCCTGGCTGCTGCTGCTGCTGCTGCTGCTGCTGCTGCTGCTGCTGCTGCTGCCTTTGTTGCTGTTGTTGGTGCTGCACCGGGACGCAGCAAAGAGCAGCTAATGCAGGGAAGCAGCAGTAGAGGCGCCAGCAACAGTAGCAGACAGATCTGCTGCTGTTGCTGGCATCGCATCGTCTATGCTGCCAACATAGCTTGTGCTGCTGCCGTTGCTGCTGCTGTTGCTGCTGCCGTTGCTGCTGCTGTTGCTGCTGCTACATGCATTGTTGCTGGACGATGTGCCGCTCCAGGGGTTGTTAGCAGCAGCATTCTATGCTTGCCTGCTGCAGCTGCTGCTACTTGCCGTCAACACCGGCAGGTAGTAGCAGCTGCTGCTGCAGCGGCCCAAGCAACAGCAGCAGCAGCCGAGGCAGCAGCTGCAACTGCTGCTGCTGCTGCTGCTGCTGCTGCAGCAATGAAACTAAGTGTTTAATTGGGAGTTACACCGTAGAAATAATTAAACAAAATCAAAGAAAGTCAAAAGACATGCAGAAAAGCCCCTCGAAGACTGCAGAGTCTTGCTGCTGCTGCTGCTCTTGCTGCTGCTGCTGCTCTTGCTGCTGCTGCTCTTGCTTCACCAGCAGCAGGAAATTGCAGCAGGAAGCATCTCAGAAGTTGCATGCGGCAGCAGCCGCAAATAATATTATATCGTCTTGTGTTTATCTGCAGCAGACATCTTAACTTTGTTGCTGCTACATATACCAGCTGGCTGCCGCTGCTGCTGCTGCTGCTGCTGCTGCTGGCGATGAAGGCAGCAGCAGCAGCAGCAGCAGCTGTTTGAGTTTACTGAGGTCAGCATAATGTTTTCTATCAGCGGTTTCATTGGCTGGCTGCAGTGTCAGATGAGTAGGTGGTATTGCAGCAGCAGCAGCAGCAGCAGTACAGGCAGCAGCAGCAGCAGCAGCAACGACAATGTGGAGCAGCAGCACAGCGAGCAGCAGTCTTCTGCTGCAGTGAGAATGCAGCGAGCTGCTGCTGTGCTGCTGCTGGCTATATGTGTACCCATATGCATGCCGGTGCTGCTTGTCTGCTGCCTACCGCTGCTGCTGCTGCTGCTGCCACTGCTGCTGCTCCCATTGCTTGTGCTGCCGCTGCTGCTGCTGCCGAACGCAGCAATCGATCCTCGAATAAGGGGTGCACTGG
>CAJFCY010000218.1:0-2500 GCA_904066265.1 Eimeria zaria | reverse complement strand
AAACGACAGCCCTAGCCACACTCATCAGCAGCAGCAGCATCTGCTGCAGCAGCAGCAGCCACAGCTGCTGCAGCAGCAGACACAGCAGCTGCAGTGGCAACCACAGCAGTTCCAGCAGCAGACACAGCAGCTACAACAGTTGCAACAGTTGCAACAGCTGCAGCAGCTACAGCAGCTGCAACAGCTGCAACAGCTGCAACAGCAGCAGCTGGAGGAAGGCAGCCTGCAGCAGCAAGCGGAACTGGCTGAACCGTCGCAACCGAGCAGGTGGTTGCCGCTACAACAGCAGCAACAACAGCAGCAGCAGCAACAACAGCAGCAGCAGCAACAGCTGCAGCAGCAGCACCAGCTGCAGCAGCAGCAGCAGCAGCTGCAGCAGCAGCAACATGTGAGCAAGCGGCTGTCCCCTCAAAGCGATTTAAACCGCTCAGTAAAGAGAATCGCAGCAACAGCAGCAGCAGCAGCAGCAGCAGCAGTAGCTGCTGTAGCAGCAGTATCTGCACCTGCAGCAGAGCTAGAAGCTGCAGCAGAGCCAGAAGCTGCAGCAGCAGCTTCTGGCGCAGCAGCTGCTGCAGCAGATGATGTAGGCTACCCTCCAGAAGCAGCAGCAGCAGCTGCTGCTGCTCCTGCTGCTGCTGCAGTAGCTGGAGACAACTGCTTGGGCCTATACCCGCGGAAAGCAGCAGCAGAAGCAGCAGCAACAGGTGCAGCAGCAAGAATAGAAGCTGCAGCAGAACATGAAGGGGCTGCTGCAGGCCTTTGCATGCGCCCGGCAGGAGCAGCAGCAACAGCAGCGGCGACAGCAGCAGGAAGTGCAGCAGCAGCAGCAGTTCCTCCCTGCTGCAGCGTAGGGGCTCCAATATCTTGTGCAGCAGCAGCAAGTGCAGCAGAAGCAGAAGCTGCTGCAGTAGAAGCAACAGAGGCAGCAATAGCTGCAGCAGCTGCCGCAGAGGCAGCAGAGGCAGCAGAAGCTGCAGAAGCTGCAGAAGCTGCAGCTGCTGCTGCAGCGGATGCAGCTGCTACAGCTGCTGCAGCATCATCAGCAGCAACACCTGTTACAGGAGCAGCAGGAGCAGCAGCTAATGTAGAAGCAGCAAATGCAGTCGTACAAGGAGCAGCAGCAGCAGCAACAGCAACGCCGGATATGCAAGACGCTAGCACCACAGCGGCAGCAGCAGCAGCAGCAGCAGCAGCAGCAACTGCTGCTGCTGACGACGATGACGAGGCCGTAGAAGTTATTGAACTTGGAAGTAGTGATGTGCGAAACCCTAAACCCTAAACCCTAAACCACCGTAAACCCTAAACCCTAGATGCTGTAGGGTTTGCTTGGACCCCCTCCTCTATGCTGGCGGCACGGGGGAGGCTTGAAGTTGTGGGAGCTAGGGTTTAGGGTTTAGGGTTTAGGGTTTAGGGTTTAGGGTTTGGGGTTTGGGGTTTGCATGCAGGGCGACTGGGTGGAGCACTGGCAGCGGCCCCGTCGTCGAGCAGCAGCAGCAGCAGCAGCAGCACTAAGTGCTTTGGCAGCAGCAGGAGATATAGAAACAGATGCTGCTGCTGCTGCTGCTCCCTTCATACCCCCTCCATCCTTCGCCAGGCTGCGAGATAGACCAGCAGCAGCAGCAACAACAACAGAGATGCTGCGCAGCAGCAGCAACAGTAACACAAACAGCAGCAGCAGCAGCAGCAGCAGCAGCAGCAGCAGCAGGGTTGTAGCTTGTTATAAGCTTCGCGGCCTTCCAGTCCACCCGCTGCGCCTTCCCTGCTTCATGAACGAGAGTGAGCTCTAGTCAAAAACCCTAAACCCTAAACCACAAACCCTAAACCACAAACCCTAAACCCTAAACCCTAAACCCTTTTGGTGTGGTTGCAGAGGACAGGAGAGAAGCTGCGGCGTTCATGTCAGACACATTTCAACATCGGCATCTAGCTACGCCTCTACTGTCCCCGTAAACCCTAAACCCTAAACCCTAGACCCTAAACCCTAAACCCTAAACCCTAATATCTGGGTAACTTAATAGAATATTGCCAAACTCTAACACCGAAAGATGGGCCATAAAGACTGCATATCTTAGAGTTTAGGGTTTAGGGTTTAGGGTTTAGGGTTTAGGGTTTGTGTGGTTCAGACAGTCAATGGCTTTACTTCATATTAACAGAAAGTTGAATGATGAAGTTATAAACTTCTTCTTCTCCATCCTACAGGTTATAAACCCTAAACCCTAAACCCTAAACCCTAAACCCTGATTTTCTTATTGTCAAACAACATATAGTCGGCAGTCCGCTTGCAGGGAGTTTTCAAAATATCTAGGGTTTAGGGTTTAGGGTTTTGCGTGTGTACTGCAGAGGCGCAACGACGAGGGTTTAGCACGAGGCGACCTGTAAGGATTTGCTATTTGCAAAACCCTAAACCCTTATTTTATTTTTCTATAGAAATACTTTGAGGTTTAGGGTTTAGGGTTTAGGGTTTAGGGTTTAGGGTTTGGTGTACAGGATCCCCAAGTGT
>CAJFCY010000217.1:0-22326 GCA_904066265.1 Eimeria zaria | reverse complement strand
CGCGCTTTGGCACCCTTACAAAATTTCCAGAAATTGTGTTCCTCGTAGGCATACGTGTCGCACGATACAACAGGCAAACAGGTGAGCCTGTATTTCGGACGTGGTAAGATTTAACGCCATAGTGAGCAGCTCAATAGAGACGAAACCACTACTGTCTCCACTTTGCGGTAGTTGTATTGATGCGGCTTGCCGACCAAGGGATAGTCAAGGAAAGCACCAAACGAGATGTCCGAAGTGCACCAAAACTGCAACTGTTTTCCATCTGCTGAAGCCAGAATTATCGATGGTGGATGCTTTTCTAAAGTACAACCTTCGGCATGCATCAACAAAATAATAGGCAGAAGCGTACGATTACGCAGATTGGCAACGGTTGGAAGTGCCACTGTTTGGAACTTAGTCCGCTACTGTTCGCAACGACGTACGCTCTTCAGCGCTAGGACAGTTTCAGATCGTCCACTTTTTCCAGCAGCAAGTGCTACAAAAGAAGTGTCATCGAACGCTGCAAACTATGAGGGGATCTACCTGTAGCATTCGATGCCCCGCAGAATTTCTAGCCAAACTTGCATTGGATGCCCCTAAAACACTCACAAAAATAAGACATCCTCGCCCTCACCACCGCCCGAACAGCTTCTTCATCATTATTGCATACCGAGACATTTGAGGAGGCGGTTGAAGCATCATCTGCAAGCAAATAAACCAGATAACGAGAAAATATTCAAAACTGCCGACAAACGGAATTGCTTGAATGTATGGAGGAAATGCGCGGCAGCACCTGAACGCAACGCCCAGCTACAGGGCAACAGCGACATAGCTCCTATTCGCCAAAAGCACCGAAACGTGTTCTATGCTGCACCTGGATTCACCACAAGCCAGTACCACGTTTCGCATTTGACGATGCGCACGTATGTACACTTTATGCGCTTGAGAGGTAGTGCAACGCACGTACTTGGTGTGAATCTCAGCGTGGTGAGCGCTGGACTACGCAAACCGCGTGACTGCCCTGTATGATAATCTTACTATAGAACAAACGAGTCTACCGGTGTACTTCGGTGTCCAAAACTAATGTGTGAGCGGTTCGTGCCTTGGCATGTTATCTAAGATAAAAATAAAAGCCCGGGAAATAGGCGTGTCGGTTGCTCCTCTCTTACGCTTCGATGCATGCACTCAAGAGCCTTGCATGATCCGACGGCTACCCCGATACATATGGTTTTTAACTTTCTCTCGTTTTCTGCATATCGCGATGATACAAACGGCACACATTCACATATTCAGAAGGCTGCATATCTATCTAATACCCAGGTAGGCCGAAGGGGCGATTCCTCAACAGGATAATCCCCATGAATATACTTGCTGGGATGCTGAACTCCGCTAATGCAATTAATCTGGCGGTCTATGTTGGCATCTCCCAATGCAGTTGGTCGAATGGAAGATAAAAGCTCACTTGAGTGGCTGTATCAACTTCTGGGCGCGTTAGCTCCCCACCCTTCAAATACTAGACGGTGAAGAATAGGTATCACGATGATGCACTTAACGCCAACCGGACAGTAGGTCTTCTCATGTTCTGACGGACTGAAAAGCATGCGGGCTTCATTAGATAAATGCTGACGCTCATCAGCTCAACCCTTCAACCAGCTCTCCAAGCGTGGTCTACCGGCCCCTACTCCTAGGTCCAAGAGATATGCCGTGCACCACAAACGTTTGTCAGGGGCATTACCAAAGCTGTAGGTGTATGCACTTATTGAACAACTATCCACCAACTACTCTGGACTGACAATGCTGGATGGAGACGCAGGAATAGCCATGCTCTGCGGAGATTGTACAATCTACGCACTGAATGCCGACGTGGCAGCTTGGATTCTTTAGTGTTGTACGAAGCCATCCACGCATGCATCACTGAACCAACTGCCAGGATCAGAGTCGCCGTAATGAAAAAAGCATGTAGAGATACTGGTACAAGCCTCAAGACGTATTTGCTTTCTTTTTTACAGAATCCCTCGTCACTGTCACTACCACTTGCACTTTCCTTCTGGCTGGGGAAAACTGCTCATCCGGCGTACTTGCTGTGGTGCCTATGCACAGGTTGATCTATTGTTGTGGCGAAACAAAACTTGTTTGACTCCTCTTGCGCTACCAAAATGTACTTTGAGTGAGTGCCAAAAGGTGTGGTGAGCCAAGCGCATTACCCTCAAATTCATTACACTACAAGCAACTGTGGGAGCCTGCTTCCACTTCCCACACCGATGGTTCTAATGCACCAAAAACGTACACAGGGGATACTATACCTTTAGCTCCGTTAGTTTCTTCTTTCTGACAGGATTGTGCATCCTTGCGCGTTCGCCGCTGGATCGCAGTACGTTTTTGTCTATATCCCCCGGATATGCATTCATCTCGATTCGTCTGCCCCGCACACTGACGCACGTGCTGCAGTTTCCGCGAATCGCAGTGACACAGAGCCGATGCTACGAACGACTTCCTGATATGACGTGTTGAGGCCAGGAAAGAACGTGAACGTTAAGACGCGCCTACCCTTAGAACTTGCTCTCACATCATTTTAGACACCTTTTTGGTGTGTCTGTGAACGGCATCCGCGTAAAAGCAGCACGAAACCTAGCACCGCAGTGTTGAGGTATGGTCCTATTCACTTTTTTACTTGGAAGAAATTCAATGCGTCTCTTTTTGGCCAATTATTAGCCTCTTTAACTACGGTGTAAAACATCACCTATGCTGCGGCTACACGCTGATTCTCTGCTTACCTTAGTCGGCACGCGGGATACATTCCGTGCCGATGCAACAGGGTAAGTGGTAGTTTCCCGAGTGGTCTTGGGATCCTAGCCTTTCTCTGCAAATGACCAGATAGTACCCTCCGTGCATAGTCTGTGTGCCCCATAGAGACTGGTACACGACTGTTATTGCGTTATTAGAGTGTGCTGCCAAGCCATCCGATACTTCCTTGGCGCTTAGCATCCTACAACTGTCTGCTACTGAGAGTATCACAGTGCACCACGCACATATTATCAACACAACAAGCACTATATCACAGCATTCACGGCCTCGCAAGGCAGATGAAGCGGCTTGAAGCTACACTAGAAAAGATGACTTCGTTGATAATTCTAACGATTTTCTAGCACCTCTATTCGAGCATAAGACCATACTCGAGTGGACGTATATCAACAGAAATTATGGAACGTGATGTTATTTGATTTGGAAAGCCACCATACGGCTAGCGCTGCTCACGGAAGTGCCCGCAATACACAACAATAGGCGTGCGAGAATCATGCCACAACCGCTTCTCGAATAGACAAGAACGATAATTCAAAAGGCCAAAGGCTTACGGTACATGGTTCAGAGTCAACCCTACAGGGTGTATTGCACATAACTACAGCAGTGTAGTGCAAGCATGAGCAAAAGCCTTTCGGCAAGGCCACCTCCCATGTTGTCAGAACAAATGCAACACACCTTCTGAATTTGATCAGTTCCTCGAACGATAGACTTTCAGTGACCCACTGTTAATTCTCCACAGTACCTGCCACAGCCACTGCGAAATGACGCCCCTGGAGATCCTTACCGTGTCCTTTTCATTAATTTGAGCATTTGGTCATACGCCATGCGGCATGCAGTTATAAAGAACTCCATCCCGCTGCATATGACCGGTACGGCATAGGTATCAAGAAAATGCAAACCGCTGTTTTCACAAACGCAGCAAGCCGTTGCGCTTCTCGCATGTCTCTCAGGCGACCACTGTAAAGGGTACGTGGCAAAACAATGGAAAGAATCAAGGACAGCATGCAAACATGCTCCTGGCGTCATTAATGTTAGTTCTAAGCATATTCTGAACTGTGAATGCATAGTCAAACTATCGGAGACAGCGACAGTGGTGCATCAGAATCTGGGATGGAAACCAGCAAAAGCAAAAAGGTAAAGCTGTCTTCAACCGCCAGTTTGGCACTATATTTGTTTAGGGCGATGACCCGTGACACGCAGTACACATTCCAGTTTCATGCGCCTGCACCTAGTGGCCATATTCAGCACACCGTAATACATGCATTCACCGTTGGCCTGGCAGCCATAATCAATTATGCACAAATATATAGTCAGTATATGGCCCCCAGTTGCACCAATCGCCACCGCGAGACTGAGAAAATGCTCGCAAAAGGCTAACAGCGGTTTCCATATATTCTTCACAGCTGTTGGTAAATCGCTAAGTAGCACGACAATGAAAACGCCTTCGGCGAAATATGAGTTCACGCCACAGCTACAACAGCACATTACTGCAAGTGCAAATCTGCGAGTTGTAAGTTGATATGCATTTGTACGCAAATGCCAAGGTGTCACTGCCAATTGACAAGCGCGCAATTGGCATTCTTACGGCCATTTGTCCATAAGAAGGAGCAGCAATCGGATGTTCTGATACCAGATTTTCAAGTGCCTTTTATCGTTCGCGCAACTGAACCGGCAGCAGCTTTTGTTCGACGTAGCCGATGCACCGGCTGTACGTTTCGCAGCGCCATAGTGTCTTTTTACGAAATTTGTTAGGGACAGTTCTCTGTGCCCGATCGTGAAGGGAAAGATAGATTCGAAAGCTTCGACGCACCTTCTTGTGGCATCGCCCTGGCAATGACCATATTTCTTACTCCCCCGCTAAGGTGGTTTGCAATATCGGTACCAGGAGAAAATAACTCAACTAAAACAGCCCCCATCTAGACGCCAGCAATAATACTCCCCCCCGCCAGACTTATGCTCAAACAGCCCTTTGAAAGCATACCACTTTCTTGACGGCTACTGTAAGCAGCCACAGGTTTACGACTCACCGCACGGAGTAAGGAAGCTTCCACCATAGTACCACTGCCATGAAGGCTGATAGCGTTGACGGTTCGTCGTGGTTTGCCGAGTCTAATCAGGTGACGCACTGTCTGCAGTCCGCTACCCGCAGGCACAGTACCACTGCGCATTCGCATTCGTATACGTCCGTTCCATGGTCTATCCGACATCTTCACATACGCTATCCCTGCCGTGGCACAGCAACAATCATACGTGATACTTCCACGCACGGAGATGGAATCACTGTTGAACTACCGAGCGTGAGCAGCTCTTTAGCAGTGCAGGGATATTGCATTCGGACGCTGCAGGTGCAAAGGTGACGACGGGTGTACTTCGTTGCTTTGGATTCAACTGATGCGTGCGGTGCTGCACTTGTCAAACTTCTCATTCCTTCTTCATGCTGAATGCCAGACGTGAACCAAGCGGCTGCACCGGTGAAGTACAAAGCCAAAAAACGGTCTCTGTGTTGTAAGCAGCAACGTGTCGGATCATCCTTTGCTAAACCGGCCACACTTTCAAAATAGCGTGTGGCAAATACTAGATACAGAAACCCATGCAACCGACACGAGCGCACACCAAAAGTGCAAATAGCTAACCTTGCACTTCCGGCTGCCGCAGTGGAAGTCGATAATGCGTGTGCGCCGTTGCCATTGTTTCCACAAGCGCTGTGTTATGAATTTAGCGCAGCCCTTTTGAACGTATCCCTTTATCTTAAGCACGGGGCTGTTTCTCCATTGGGTGCACGCCTCCCAGCAGCATCTGTTGCCAACAGAAATGCACCTTTAGGCTAGGTTATTGCGACAAGGTTGGATGCGTGTGTTTCCTCATAGCTGCTGGCACTATTATCTGTACGTTGCACTTCAGATATGCTTGCATGCGGCATCCTGACGCTCCGTTATTAGCTCCGGTGGGAGCATTTCCCTGCCTGCAAGCAGGCATTCTGTCGCTACCAAGAGACATGGAGACGCCGCAAAGGCTGGTCTGAACGCAAAATTGGCCGGCCATGAAGATGGCATGAGCGCGCAACAGTACGCTTTAATGCAAAACGGCGCTCTTGGACCGGGTGTGAGTGTTCTCATGGGATCGGTCAAAAGACCAAAAGCGCCTCCCATTCTGGGTTCCGTCGTGCATCCATCACACTTTCTAGAAATCAATGGTGCTTTGCCGCTCCTCGGATGGTCAACAACGTAAAAGCCGCTGCAATGTTCCAAGGAAGCGTCTGCGATCATGCGTTGTAGATGACAAGCATTCACAAGGTTTTCACTTTGCACTTCCCACATGCCGCAGGAGCCCACCTAGTAATTACATAATGCCGCGCCACTTCGCAAAGACACTGTCCACTAATTTCCTCTACATGATAGGCTGGTCTGGTGAGACTGTGTTCCGCTAGAGTCGCCGTAGATGCTGAAGTAGTGCTGCGCGGCAGCAGCAAGATTCTCGTCACCTTTATTACGTGCAACGCACTCTCTGCAAGTTGAATGCAACACATTTGTGACGAACGTTTGAGCTTCTTGTGAGGCTAGGTAACATTCTGGTGTCCCCACTTACTTTCAGTAGCCCACCCAATGAATGCGCTGATTAAAGGACGCATATCGTCTTGGGACAAAGCGTTCACTGGCAGGTGTACACTGTGTAGACGCAAATCGTCATGGGGGTCAACGTTAAGCTTTCTATCAGGGTAGTGGACCGGTGGTCTTCCTCATGAGCTTCATTTGCGAAGTTCCCTGCAGCGTCAGATAGGCCACAGCATGCGCTGCAATTATTTGCCCTGCCTGGCAGCACGCTTGGCGGGCACGAACTCAGAACGGCCTACGGAAGCTGTCATATCTTTACCACAGGCAATGCCATTTCGCTTACGGCCCCACTGTGGCTAAGGGGATCTCACCGTGGTGGCACGGCAGAGAGAACAATGACTTGGCACTTCCACAAGCCATTCGTAATGTATTTCGGTTGGAATACAGATCCGTAAGAGAGACAGCTTTTGATGGTTTGACTTTGCATGGCATCCATACCTTAGTCACAGCAGAAACCCGAACGCAGGAGAGCTACGTGGAGCGTGCCTGCCTTGGTATCCCGTCTTACGCTCTCCAACAGCCTATGCTCACCGTGCCAAACCATAGCAAATTTGGCACCCAAACTTCTAGTAAGGTCTGACTACGAACATATCTCAAGACTCATCGATTGGTATTCCACTGCGGCTTGGTATAAATGCATGCGTGTGTAGTATTTCACATTAGCCAGACCTCCATTCAAAAACCATGCACTTTGCTAGACATTAGCGAACACCTAGGACCGTTGTTCTAAGCAATACGCCAGATACAGCATCCCCCTCTGCCTCAGTTTCCTGTGCTCCACAGAACCCCTGCAAATGGTACTACAGGCATTCGGACTGATGAGACAGCACCATAAAACAGTTTAACTCCTCAGATCATTTCCACTGCATCGCTCGTTTCTCAGCTCTTTAATCCAAGTTGGAAAGCAAATGCTTGCCATCAACACCATATTATGTGAGGCGTTGTATATCGAATACAACCCACTGGCTGAGGTCCATTTAATGTGAAGGGAAAGGATTTGTAGTCCAACGAGTAGCGCAGCGCACAGTTCAAACCAGGCTTCTTTGCCGGCACATTGTCCATTACGAAGTCTTTCTCCAAGCGCGGCATGCAACTCCGTTCACACTGAATTCGCAGATGCCTGCTTCTTCATAGCTCCTCAAATATAAATTGTGCGTATACCGCATGCAAAACCCCGTATAGCCGTTTCCGCAGTGCGTTTAGGTGGGAATCACCGCTCTAGCATACAGACTATCCACAAAGTAGACATAGCAGGGGAGAGGTGCGGAACCATCGTATAATATGCACATGCTTGAGTATTCACCTACACGTGCCATTCGTACCGCCAGTTGTCCCGTACGGTGAATGATGCACGTGCTCAAGCTGTCAGAAAACGCCTGACAGCGTGGGTACGATATCTAAAAAAGACGTCTACTGGATGTAGGAGAACAGTAACGAACAGTACAAGCTCCAAACCAGTACCAGTTCTAGAGGTTAACTTCAGGCGGAATAATGCAGCATATGCCGAGCACGTTTTGATCCCGTACGCTGGTCTCGTTGGCATCACTGCATCTTTTGCGCACTTCTCTGTGTCCCCGGCCGTTCACGTTCTCTCTCAACCCCCTCATATTACGCCTTAGCCAACAAGCGCCAGCTTTAGGGCAACAAATTCATGCTTGATCTGTATTTCCCCCGTCCGACAGTTCTTGACTCGCACATCCTGAAAAACAGAAACCCTGAAAACAGACGAAACTCAAGAAAACATTCGAATGCCAGGCTCCTACCATCCATGGCCATTAACGGTCAGCATGGCTGCGAAATTAAGTTGTAAAGATTTCAGTGAGCAACAAAATAAATGCTTTTAAGCTGTTGTTCGATTCAACTACTGCTCAGGTCTTCGCTCAGGAAGGAACAGCAGGGTATGTTGACTGTGTACACGCCAAAGTGCGCGAAAGTCCATTCGCCTACCCTGACCACAGTCTACTCTGAATTCCCAAACTAACGATCTTGCATACCAGGCAGCTGTGACGGACATACGTGGCGTAGAAACATGCCTTTTTCAGGCTTTCAACGGCGAGCATCCCTTCCGCGGTCTAGCTGTTGCAAACAGGCGATAGTTGCTTAACCAAATACCTCTTCGCGCACAGACGACGACAGTGCACATCAAAAGGTATTACGTGGAGTGGCGATCAGTGGGCGTGTTACAACCAGCTGACCAGTTGCAAAAGGAGACGGAAACACCCATATCTGAGCACACACTGGGTGGATTTCATGCCTCGAATTTCCCGAAGGTAGCTAACTCCGCCAATATGGATGCATTCTTCACAAGACCAGACAGATCAACGGGAGATCAAACCGCTTGTACTTTACGACGGCCATGTGGGATGCATATTGCGTTGAGATCCACCTTGCACATTCCTGTTTGCTCTCGCTGGGCACATCCACCGCACTCCCTGCATATTCAACATGTTTTGTTGTCGCCTCTCGCGCCCAATTTACATGCATGGAAAATCATGAACGAAGCCGCCGTTAGCAACCACACACATAACCAGTATAGGTGTGGCGCAGGTTAAGGCACAACGGGTAAACACATGCAGTCTCACCTGGGCAAAATTATCGGGGCTTACAAATAATATGGGCATGCTTCAATCAGCACAGATCCACCTTGATACCAACGAACGCAAATGCCACCAAGGAGCATGCAACTAAGGGAGACATGGCAAGTACACTGCAGAAATAGTTCCTCACGGATGCAAAAAAAAATCCTTGGAGAGGGCCGAACAAGCCCAGCAAGGCGTGCATCGCAAGTTAGCAGAAAGCTAACTTGCGAATTTACCAGTTTCATCGGCAAGCGCTAAGGATTGTAGCAGGAACATCAGGCGGTTCTTGCCGTCTCTCTGGAACTCACGTTCTTGGAGGTACGCAAGCGTCCCCACGCGCGCGTGTTCCGAGGTCAAGACACTGCACGTATATGCTGCACCTGCCACTTCTTTAGTATATGATCGGTGCATAGAGCACAGGAGTTACAAGAGCTACAAGTGGCCCAGGAAACCACGGTAGCGTTAGCTGTTCACGTGATTTTGGTCGGAGTGTCCGAAAGCGCCCCATAAGCTCGTGACAGCACAACAGGTGCAGTCGTTGGGCGACTCAGTGGTTTGCTTACAATGAGTTCACTGGCAAATACTGCTTAAAGCAACTAGAAGAAACAAACTATTTGGTACTAGGCTCCTAACTAAGTGTAACGAGGTAGCACCACCTCCCAAATCGTACCAAAAAATAGCAGTTGTGCTCGTTAAACACTTCAGAACTAGACGTTTTGGTGTTAACCATGTGAAGCACGACCTCGTTGCTTCCCCCTTATTCCTTGGCTCACTTGCTGTACAAGAAGAAAGTGGTCATGCCATTCCCGTTTATTGGCACGTTTCACTTTGAAGTCACGTCCATGCACCCAAAGTAGTGCTGGCTTTCGCCCAGTAGTCTTATCGCACGACGAATCGATATTTGCCTTTTGGCGCTGGACAACTGAATCCCTCAATGCAGGTACTGTCCTGATATCCTGATGACAAGACAACCACGGATTCTAGACCAATACACTATGTGCAAGCGGCCACCATTAATATTGCAGCACACGTCATGAAGCTACAATACAGCCAACCGTGAAAGGCATTAACATGAGTGGCACCTACACACATGTCAAGCTTTAAAAAGCACTTTCCAGTGGATGGTGCTCACTTCCTGCGATTTCGAACAGCCTAACAAATGACTACGTGGTCGTCAAAATGTGCCGCGGGGCTAGAATAGCTGTACAGCAGCCTTTCCTTTAGAGAGAACAGCGTCGGCGTGCGCTCTCGCTTTTGAGCATGCGTACTGCACACAAAAGCACAGGAATGTCAAAAGGCGCTGCATCTTCTGTCCTTCCGAAATGTGCAGAAGCAATACCTGTGAGTGCCTGGCAGCAACTGAGAACTTCCATGCACCCTTTGTGCACCGTCTTCTGGACAGCAATATCCGGAAAGTCAACAACCGACTAGTCGTTTGCGTGCCCACATAGTCCGCTGAACGTGCTGTTGGAAAAAGGGTTTCACGCTCACTTTCTAGGGCAGCCAATGAATCTCCACTGACAGAGTGACGCGGTGACTTCTATTGCAGCTTCAAGTTGCTCCGCAACGTTAGATAGCGCATCGCTATAGATCGTTAACTGCATACGCATCCTACACAGGAAATCTGTCTACACTCCTGTCGAATTTCCGGAAACAGGTGCAAAGGAGGGACAATCGTATGGCAATGTGTTCAGACGTATTATAGCGCAGGCAAAGGCAAGGGTAAGCAGGAACAGCATATAAATAAATCAAGCCCCAAGCCCAAAACAGGCCTGAACGCGCTAGCTCATACGTGGTTGTGTTTGTGCTTTGCTCCTAGCACCCTGAGTATGCTAGGCGCACAGAAATGAAAGCAAACCAGGTAACCGACGCTATACGTATTTTCATCGGAAACAAAAGAATTAGACAATCCTGTCATGCAGCGAACATCGCAAGACACTTGCCAACATACTTGACAACTCCCTTCACGCATAGTGGGAAACATACAGTAATTACTACAGAATTAAGACCACACAAAAGCAAGCAGCACGTCTTTCCCTACACAAGAACCAGCCTTTACACCGAAAGACTACGAATTACGCACTTTCACCCAGTGTCACCCAGATGAATGTACGCACGAGCTGGGAATTTTTCAGCCTACAGGTACGGACAAAGTAGGCCAATGTGCTCCAAACGTGTTCGCGCGATAGCGTTGATGCTCGAACAAAACTAACCTGCAGGGACAACAGGAATGACGTCGGTAGATGTCTACCACATATGCTTCATTCGCCTAGCATTTCTTTCGAATATGCCAATTTTCACAGGAGCTACAGGGAACACCACAGTAAAATTCCTTTTCATACTTAAGCAACCCTTATCCGGCGCAGTAATTCGGAAATTGAGAGTAATTAGATACGCGATAAGAATTATCGACACGGGGATTTAGAAAAAGTAAGACAGATAGCCTTCGACTAGCCTAGCAGCCTGCTAGCACTAACCTTCTTGTGCGTTTCAGCACAGCTCGACACTCCACCCGTCAACTGTGTGCCCCCATAAAGGTGTTCCCCGCGCATGCTAGCGGAAGACGCACGTCCTGTGTATCGAACAACTTTGTCTGATATCTCTGGCACCACTTTAAAATCTAAGACAAGACACGGCGCACTTGCACACTGAGTGCAAGGGTCTTAGCCACGCTTTGCATAGCCTTTGTGATTTACCAAACGAAAAGCACACCATGCTGCATAACGATGTTATAGGGTGGCAATGGCCTTCCCGCTGGTCCCTTTGCACATCCAACTGCACTCGCCGATATCAGGTTGTTCACAGCGGTGCCCCACTGACGCAGGTGCACGATTGGCAGAAAGTGGCAGCACTATGGAACACCGGCGACAGTTCCCAACACATAATGGCTTGACAGCTTCTGCACACACAGCACCTTAAAACCAGCATAAACGTCGACGGCGACAGTGCAACACAGCCAGCACCAAGAAAAACAGCTAGTTATGAAACTGGAACCTCTGTTTTGGACTGATAAGCTGATACGCAGGCTATCGCGACGTTCATACTACGCACAAGTATGCCAAGAACACATCTATCGGCCTACATCCTGCAATAACAACGCGCAAACTGTAGGCAAAATATAAAACCTAAAACTTTAAATTCCGCTAGTGTGCACCCGCCTGTTTCACGTCAAATAGGCGCGCAGTGCTGGTCCGCAGTGTAAAGTATTACGTTGGCATTCATGCTCATCGTCTGGAGCACAGCGTAGTAGGTACCGTAGTAGAACAGCCTGTCTTCCAGTGGAAGCCACGCTGCATTACTATACTACCTCAAGCGAAGTGCGTCAATGCATGGCCCCTTGGCATCGCGCCTCATTCGACGTGCTAGAAACTGAATTCCACCTCAGGTATACCATGTCCACCGCCAACCGTGCGAAGCACTGCAAAGCCCAGTAAGAAAGCAAGTGGCCAAAAAGGACAATCCCTTTTCAGGAGCGCCTTGAAATGCATGCCTAGCCATAGCAAGTTGCACAATCTTATTCCGCCCACCCTAGCTATTGTGGCACGTGTACTACAGGTTGTCTATCCTGCTGGGTCAATATCGTTTGTACGGCATACAATCTTGCGCACCAGCAGTAACATCGAGGCACATAACGGCTCTTTCACAATTGTCGCGCTTCAGAAAACTCTCGAGGCCCAGAAGGTTGTCATGTTTTAACCAACGGCAGTCGAACTGACGTCTGGAGGAGTGCATATTGTTGGATAAACATGTATCAGGCCAGACTTCACGAGCATCAAGTCTCGAATTACGCATGGTTTACGCGTATACGCCAGTAAAACCTCATGCATCGCATAGTGCGGCGGCACTACATATTCTCCGCGACTGGAAGTCATTGCGAGTATGACGCGCACAGCCTTACAGAGCAACAGAAGTTCTCAGCACCGGCGTGTTTGTCGCATTTCTACAGTTGGTCCTTCAGGAGGAGAGATAAGCTTCTCAGGGAGCTTTTACTGTACTAGGTATTTAGCGGTTAGGAGGGGTGAGGCAGTTCCATGGCATCTCTAGCACCCGGGGAGACAGGCTCTCTGCAATCCAGATCGGTATCAACAGCAGTGCAAGTAAAATTCAATAAGTGATCACATTCAAGGCGCGACAGTCCGTGATGAGGTACACAGGCACCGCAGCAAGCGCAAACGTATGCGGCATGCAGTGATATTGCCAGAAATTGGGCTCCATTGTCAGTCCATATGAACCACGTACACACTTTGATTCAACATAGCCATCAGCCTGCATTATCCTAAATAAAACGCCATCCGAAAACCTTCCAGCAAGCCATTTTGCTTCGGCAAAGGCAAGGCCAGGACAAGTTGCACAGTGCTGCCATCCGCAGAGCCACTTTAAGCGTCATTTAAAGGGACGGCAAATGATCGGCCACCTAGAGGCAGTTGTCTGTACTTCAATATCAAACGTCTGAGCAGCATTCTTGAATGACCTTCTTACCCGCCAGCTTCTGCCGGCCACGATGTTGTGAAAAGACTGGCCAAACAGAATACGGTTGTGAAGCAGAGTAGAACTTGCGAATAAGCTCTCAATCAAAAGCCACAAGCTTTTATTTGCCAGAAAAGCACGAAGCATTCGAAGCAGGCAGGCGCCAAAGCTTTTGCAACGCTCCTCCTGCCTTCTAAGAAGGACTACAAAGGTTTTCTAGAGTCAATAACTCCTACCTCAAATCGCTCGCTAGCAAGTGCTCCACATGTATGACTTTGCATCTTTGCTTTTGTGCTCTGCAAGTTTCCTCTGTGCGCACTTGCTACAGAGCAGTTGGTGCCCGCCATTTCCAACGGAAATACTGCCGACGAGTTATCTCTAAGCAAAATATGTAAAACTCAGCTACATTCGTACAGCGCCTTTTAACTGGACCAAGGGCTGCGTAAAGAGCCAAATACACTATGGCGGAGGCTTTATCAGTAGACAGAAGCTGCGGGGATGGCAAGATTGCATATATGCAACATTTTGTCGCATGTCATATTTTGTATGCACCTGCATTTATCAGCTTTATAGCATCAAATGGCTCTTCGACATCAAAGCGCACAAGCTGAAAGTGCAATGACTCACTATTCAATCTGAATAAGGACGCACACACTCGTCTCCCTAAAGGGCCAGTGCGGAGTCCTCAGCGCTTTTTTCATTGATTAGATGTGTCCGCAATGCGCGCTAGTGTCATGGAGGACAGCATCGTTAACCGTGTAGACTACACAGATTAAACACTCACTGAAAAAACTCGCGACGACAACGGGGTATCTTGCCATGATCACCGTGCAACAAAAATTACAGTTTCCAGAGCACATAAAATGAAATGTGGCAAGCATTAATTTGATAAAAGGTACAATTGTCGCTCCCGCGAACATCCGTCTCCAGACGTTTGCGATCGGTAGAAAATGAAGCAACGAATGCAATGCCCTATATGGGTCATATAAAAACAATATAGTGGGACAGAAACTCGTAGAAAATGCATAATGTTTCACTGTAGTAAATTGGAGTTGTCTGTGAAAACACCCAACATACATACTAATCCAACCAAATAGCTAGCCGTCAACTCCCGTCGGCCCAGATACTCCATCAAACCCCTGCCTAAAATTGCTTGGCGGCCAGGACCGGTTTTGCCGTCCGGTCACTGAAACCAAGGGGCCAGAAGGGCGGATAAATACCATTGAACACAATTTATCACATGCGTATCCAGCTTTGTGCCTTCTACTAGAAAGCGCTGCTTCGCACTATCTGCTCAACCGCTCTGCCCCGATAGCCAAAAGGTTGCTTTCCTTGACGTCTGATAAGTCCAACAGATGGCGCATAGGACAACACCGGTTACGCGTTGCATCCGAACCGATCGAAGCATCTAATTCAGGCAAGTACCCTTTTACACCTTTGGCAAATACGACAGTACAAATGCTCCATTAGCGCTAGCATACACCGCACAATGAAAAGGTTACATGCATGACCTCAATGTGCAGTGCGCACTGCTGCAATGCACAGCAAAAGACGCCCGCAGAATACTGGAAAAGGAGCAACGCGAGTGGAGCGTAGCAAATGCAATGGATGCCCGCCAGCACTCACCCTTCGATGGGTGCATGACGGTGAACAGTAGTGGCGCATCCCCCACACTCGTCTGCGGGCAGCGTGGCCAACAAAACATATCTAGATTCCCCACTTTAAGACCTGCTGGATAACACGTTTTCCTTGTGACTTCCTCGACGCACAATCTGGGAATTCACATTCCGACCACCGCGGCACTTCGTCTAAATTTGGAGTACGCGTGCTCTGCCTATTCGGCATAAAGCTGCGGCAGGTCGAACACGCTCCACCCTCTATGTAGAGGTTGAAAAATCTCCAAGGCCCCGCGAAATCCAGGCGCTAGCATGAAACACGCTGGAGTACTTCTGTAGTTGCCTGGCAACTGCAGAAACAAAGCGCTTTCCCCGAATGCTCGCCGCTGGAGACTTAAGTGAGCTAGCATCGGCCGTGGGTGGCACAGAGCCCACTGCACACGCATCCGGGCATATCGCAAGGCTACTCGGTGCCGTAAGCGACTGTGGCCTGTGCATCCGCCATCCATCTTCCGCAATATCACTTCCTGCGTCAGCTACTTCCTCCAACAGCCAAAGGCAGACTCACAGAGCGACTTCATCGAGTTATTATATCATGCACAGCTTGCTTTGCCGTGCATTGTATATTTATCGTACTCCCTCCACGCCCATGCAAAAACACAAATGCGGCGAGAAAGGGTTTTGACAAGCAGTACTCGCCTGCTGAAATATTTATGTTTGACACAGGCAATTGCATCTGCACCGTAGCGAACAGTGGTCATAGTTTATCCGTTGCAAAACGTAGCAGACCATACGCGACTTCAGCTTAGCGCCTTCACAGGGCTCGGCGCATCCCCAACACCAACAAAGCAAGCAAACTTAGTCGTCGACCTGCCTTGCGAATGATCCCTCTTATATGAATGTACGCTACGCAGCTGTGCTTAAAAACAGGGCATAAGTGCAAGACGACGAACTGACAACATTGACGCACTTTCTGCATAGATGATATACGTAGATCCGTCAGCAAGAACCTCCCATTTACTCTGCCGAATGGCCTAAACTACCACTCGATGGGGTGCAAAGGGCGCTCTCAAGTCATGAGGTGCCATTTAGAAGTCCTTTGTCACGCTGCTTCACGAGACGATGCTGACACCAGGACGAATATGACAGGCCCTTGCTCCGCAGACGCCACAAGCAGTGCAAACACGGTCTACATTAGACGCCTGGTAGCGCATGCAAACAAGAAAAGCTGACCACATAACAATTGCGACATCAGTCAACAGCTCCCCCATGTAGCATAACTCTCCAATATTTTCAAGCGAGGAGCCACCCGGAGGCCGAGCAAACTATTCAATACAACCTAAAGTCTGCACGTTCCTTCTGACGAACGGACTGGGAACTCATTTCAAGGACTATAGTGGTTCCTTGCCCTTATGCTCATGTACAAAAATGGCAGAGTGCGGCAAGCGGATACGTGTGACGAGCCACTGCTGTGATGCGGTACACCGAAGGGGCACAACAGAATTTGGCAATGTGGCTTGTTCACCCCGGGTCGCGGCATCAAAAACCTGAACAGCCCTGATGTCAACTGTGGGAGAGCCCGCCAAGCATGTTTCGCCAATCACACGGACATAAGCAAGAACCCTTGCATAAAATAAGGGAAACTGTAACGCATGGAGCGCACTCCCTGCCGATGTAGTTGTCTCCTGAAAAATAGACAGCGTGTCAATGACGCATGAATGTTACCTGTCGTGGAATGATACAGTGCGTATGTTACTGCTGGATAGCAGATGCTTTGGTTGCAGTACGGCCTAATGCACGCTGTTGCCACTTTATCCTATTCACCACGGAATACATCTGGCAGGCCCCCAATGTCGATGTACGTACGTTACATGACAGCACAAACGTAGCACCTCACTTTGTCCATTTTTACCATGCCACCAAAATGTAGGGTTGACCCCTTTTCTCTTTGCTATTGGCCGATACACAAGTCTCCGCCAAAAGAACTAATGCCACATGTTGATGTTTTAGGCGTATAGAGGTAACCCCCCTACAAAGCTGTGTAGCTGTCTCTTGCAGAATATCCAAGTGCAGCCAAACACTTGGCTTGACAGACCACTTATCAACGCACGGTACCACAAAACCCGAAACTCTCGTAGAAATAAATATATATACACTTATTCGTGTACTCATTGAACCTTTTGGGGTTGTATGATATGCCGTGCAGAATGCCTAATTATGCTGCGCACATAATTTATCTGATGAAATGCCTCAAGCAGCTCCTACTTGTCGACAGGAACAACTATTTGTTCATACTCTTATCAAATTGCGTAAATCGTGCAGTCCTATAACATCTTGGTGTTGCGCAGACAGCGTACAAGCTGATGATGTAGAGCTCGTCATGGTGTGAATGGCAAGTCCAAGCATAGGGTGATGTTCCAACCGTATCGAACGACTGTATAAATGACAAGACTAGAAACATATTCCAGCGCGAGTGGCTAGAACACTTGCTCATTATGCACATGCAGGAGAACTGATTAAACCTTCTCATATTTCGGCACTGGCCAGTGGCTCCTTCAGCCACCATGAAGGGTCCCTGCCTTGTGTATATTTCGCCCTTCTGACTGGCATGCGCGATAAACCGCCCAGCTGTAGTTTGCAGCAGAGATGCACAAGCGCCCCTGTTGATAACGTACCGCCGCTTCTCAACTGTATAGTTCTAGGCGCACTCTCTTTATGAAGAATACGTTCCCACACTCCTGAGTGCATCGATATTCTGGCAGCAAAAACGTCACGCTGCTGTGTGGGGGTTGTACAACAACATTTCGGACCAGCTTTATCTCAAGACGACATGACGCCCTAGTTGCATTTCCAGTATTTACAGATAGGCACTATAAAATCCCACTAATCCAATGCTACGCAAGAGGTGAAGCAGAATATTTTCTAGTTAACTACTCGCTTATTGCGGAGAAGAACACGAACCACACGCACTAGCAGTGGGACTATAGCTTTCCAGTCTCGGACTTGCATGCATCTGCGATGGACTACGCCCCTACCGCCAGAACATCTCTCTTACTGAAGTGCTCAAGCCATGGAAGCGATTCTAAAGTATATATTCAAGCTTTGCTTCGCTCAAAATCGTTTAATGGCCTCTACAAACTCGCTCGTTTCGGCTGCCGTGCGTGTAGCATTCAACGCACTTGCTGAAGGGCATGTCATTCAAGCAAATGTGCACCCATTCAACAATTATGCGATGCAAAGCCTCAAGGGTTTGACCTGGAAACTGCCATTGACGTTCGCCTAATATTTCTGCATCCGCTGTTTTTGAAATAAAGGGGCATGTATATCCACAAGCTCTGCACCCCCAAACGCCAGCAGCACAGAACACTTTACAGAGCGCAAACACACAATTGGGCTTTCATCGACATTGCAAGCGTTTCTCCCGCTACTCACTTCTAATGGAATGGTTTGACTCACATACTAGAAAATGAAGCGTTTTGGCCCCTATAAAGCTTCTCAAACACAATATGCAAGAACCGGAAAATGTTCGCGTAAAAAGCTGCCGGACTGTGTACGACCACGGATGTGCCGCTGTGATCCCAAATAGTGAAGGAACTTTCTAAGCCGGCTGCTTAAGAGGATTATGTGTGGGTTGCGTATTCGGGTTATATTGTAAGCTACCTTTCCAGAATGTGAAAAATATTCCACAAACTAGCGCATGTGAAAGGCATGGTCCTGTAGTCCACAACAGATAAGTACCTAACACTCCATCATTTTATGTATATTGCTAGACCTAAGTATTCACAAACGTGAATACTAGTAAAGCGTGGAGCCTGATGTTTCCAATAAGAAGCCAGCCTAAATGTGCACCACAAACCAAATCACTACTAGAAAACCGGTGCAGTTGATATTCCCTTTAACACAGGCTTCCTTACAACACCCAGCATATCCACAATCCTCAACACAGGGGAAACTGGCCTTAACACCATTTACAGCATACTGTCCTGATTGTTTCAGGCAATGTTCAAACGTACGATCTACCACATCGGGCGTAGCACAAACACCTGATAGCCTCTTGGCACTGCTTGGTGTAACAGTTCACCCCTGTTCTACAGCGAGCAGGAAAGCAGCCTGGCGTGCCTAGGTTGGAATGAGCATCGGTGTTTTGGTCTCACAAATAAGCAAACTGCACTGCTACTCACGCACGACCAAGGCACGTCTAGTGATGGGGAGTAAATGGTATTTGAGCTTATCGGGTGCACGAGAGGTTCAAATGCCAGTTGCTCTGCGCGGAGACCCCAGCACACTTTTACCTGTATGCATTGCTTAACGATCAGCTGGAACAGTAAAAGACCTGACGACGAGTATGACTCCGATGCGTGAAGCCAAAACGCTCAAGGCTTTGTCGCCTTCGTAGCACCTCGCCACGCACATGCCAAACAACTTTTCGTCGGCGTAAACAAGCCAATAGTCGCGTATTTTGTTCCGCACAACGCGTGAAACGCACATTCTGGCAAAGTACACCGTTTCCCTAGTCACCTACGCTGTAAATAAGGCAGCATAGAGAGGAAATTCTCACTGTGATAATGAGGACACAGATATGCTTGAAGTCACCCAGTTTCAACCGGACAGTCTCTATCATAGTCAGGTTTGTGTATAGGGCGGCAGTAGACGCATTCACTTGTATCATCATACGGGAGTTCAATGAGCAACATAAATGAGTAGACAGTTTCAGAAGGCGCACAAAGACCACACGTTTCGCATGACGCCTTCCCCTGAGTTGGCGCACTTTCTATAGCAGTATCCTGCCCATTCTGTGCTGCGTTGCTCACAAACATCAGCTCAAAGAGCAAATATTCAGGGTGAATGCTGTTGTTTGGGGCTGAGAATTATGCTTACAAGTAAGTCTAGCGTGCAGACAGAGATCTTGTGCCTGCTCAAAGCAGAGCTGTGGTTGGTATAGAAACGAAGTACCTGCCTTGTGAACGCAGGGCACACAACGCCCAACCTCGTTATACCCGCCGCCAGGCAATTTGTTGTATGCCTTCCAGTCTTCAGATTCCAAGTCGCAAAGCAAGCAGTGGAAAGGTGCAAATAGGCGGCGTTCCATAGCAGGCATGTTCTGGACTCTACCGCGCAAACTGAGTGAAACACATCAGCACTCCAGCCGAACAAATGAAAATGAAGAGCCTTGTTGTATAGATAACATCACAAAACCCAATGCACAAGGTATGTCAGACAGCGATAGAAAATTTACAGTGTGTTGGTTTTTGAATGCTTCTGAATGGTAGCGATGCCGTAGTGTATCAACTCAGCTTGTACAGCGCACCAACTGAGATCCGAACATTTGCTCTCGAAGTCGTTAAAATCGCCTTGAAGGTCCGCCAACTGGTTGCTAAAGACAGGAAAATTCTCAGCGAGCGTCGGTGCCGCAATGTCTATGCTGCACCACAACGAGTGCATCGTTCTAGGTTGTATAGCTGCCCACCCCATCCACAGCCAAAGCAGCACTTAGCAACGTGATGGCTGAGCTGCAGGAATTCACCGCTGCGAAGCCAAGAACACCAGAGTAGTGTTCACCACTGAAACGTAGCTACAATACCTAGCGAGCCTAAGGTTCTTTCACTGCCAGAGCTTTAGGCACCAGAAAGGGCGCTAACATACACAACGCCAGTGCCCGTACGACATCGCCTTTTTAGTAGACGTTCAGATGCTTACCTGTGTGAATTAGTGCTTCCGTAAGGGGAAGCTCACTGACTGCAGCCCCAAACAATACCCCTAAGTGGTATTCTGCGACGCCGAAATTGCAAAATTTGATATGATGCCCTTCCTGTTTCGTTGGTGCTGGCTCTGTCGTACGTTGCTAGGCTTACAAAATTACTAGTTCCTGGAATTGCAGCATATCATACACGCAAAATTTCCGCAACTTGCAGCTTATGCATTAAAACCAACAGTGCGAATGCTAGCCAAGGAGCTGCAAATATTCCATAAGCAATCACGGGTACAATGCTCACGCTGGCAAACTGTGCACGTCATGGGTGAGCAGCACGCTACATACATTCTGAAGTCATAATCAGCCTCTTAAGCGTGAATTCCCTATCTCGTCGTATGCAGTTTCATTGACGACTATGGTTCGGTAGTTAATGCTGTTCTACAGTTCCTACGTCAAAGCCATAGTGCACTCATGCGACACGGTCGGGTGACTGAAAAAAGTCAAATCCAGAATAGACTTTGTACGCCATTCCACAGAGGAAGGTGGCACAGGAATACCCGTCGAAATGCTCGGACTAACAGGCCGCTGTTTGCTTACGACAAAATGCAGCGTGTGTGATAAATTCTTCTTAAAGGTATAAACATTTTCTCTTAGTTCCTCACCAAGACTTCACCTGTTGTCCGCCTGTTCAGACCACACGTATCGAAGCAAAAAGGCTCGTAGCAAAAGTCCTAACTCATGAGTCAACGAAACAACGAGTTTAGGCGCAAGAGTACAGAGGCAGACAGTGCCTTCAGGCGGCATTGTCTGGAACCCCGCGTCACTTAGCAGCATTCGACGAACTGTCTTTATAGTAAGCGAGCCCTCGGTTTGTCGATTTCAGCAAGCTGCAGAGAAGGTATCCGGGATGCCGTGCCGGATGGTACCGCTGTGGCCTAGGCCAGCGTCCTCGATGAGGTAGTCCAATGGAAAATGTCAACGTTCCAAATACTGTCCTTTAGAACCGCAGTAGACGTCACGACGGTGAGTAGGAAGGCGGGGAGTCATCGCCCCTATTCATCACGCCAATATGCACTCCACCATTGTTTTATACTGGTGGTACCATGTGAAACTAGTTTGATGTGCAAGAAGCATACTTGTCTATAAATTGCACTGATCCCGGAAGCCAACTCACAACAACTGGTTGATCCACTACTCCTTAGTATCAAGATTAACTATCCGGTTGAATGATGATAAGTTAGTACTGCGGGGTTCAAGCAGTGCTAAGCCGCATCACAGCCAACACGTTGTTGGCGATCGGCGTCTATATTGACCAAGGCACCGCTGTTGCATGAAGAGTAGTAAGTGCACTGTGTCATTTTGAACGCTGGATATAGCGCGCACGACGCACATACTTAGCTCAGCGCTTGCCGCAACGTGGTCCTGCTGCACCCTGCATAATCCGTGGCAAACAACTAGGATGCGAGAAAATCTTTCAGAAGATCTCAAGAGAACACGCGCTATCTATGCGGGTCCGTTTAGCATTCGGAGGGGCCCATTTAAAATGCGGATCGTTTGACGGTTAGCTGTGTGCTTTGTCC
>CAJFCY010000216.1:0-22371 GCA_904066265.1 Eimeria zaria | reverse complement strand
TGTTGAAGAGACAGTATATATATAGCCGGCCTATTGAAGCCTTTCTTCACTTTGTGTAGCTTGGAAGCACAAAGCCACTACAATATTCAAAACCCTTTGTAGCTGCGCAGCAGGAAGGAAAAGATTAGCTTGAAGGCTTTGCTTTCGTCGCTTGAACTTCTGCTTCTGCTATGGTTTAAGCATCACGGGCAGTCGTGGCCCATTGTATCAAATTCAAGACGGGGGGAATCTGGGGTGCGTTTTGTTAGTATTTCAACACCGGTCGTTGTACAACAAAGTGTATGCTCAAACTGTGCAGACAATGAGCCGTCTGCGGTCACTGCTGTCCAATCATCCGGCCACAAACAATCCTGACCGCGTCCTAAATTCAGCATAGGCTCAATTGTAAATACATGCCCGGGACGCATAATCCCCACCTGCAGAAGCAGAAGCAACAGTAGGAATAGTCATACTATTCCAGAAGCCGCGTTGCTATTAAACACTACACGGCAGACACTGCAGGAACACTTGAACTGCGTACAGCAGCTGAACAAACCCATAATTGCCTGTCGTTACTCTGCTATTGCTCTGATGCCATTCTGCTGCTGCTGCTTCTGCTTACTGCTTTATTGTTGCGGTAATGTGGAATGCTGGGAGAGGTATGGAAGAGTTCTCCTATCCCATGACCGCAATAGGTGCGGACAACGGACAGACTGTAGAGGCAGCCAACAACAAAGCATGCATACACACTAGCATGTTTAAACATAATATATTAGGATACTATTCATGCTTCTATTGTATGTTTAGTCTTTCAGCAGTGTTATGGACGTGCTGAATTACCCGTGTTTGTCCGCAACAGCCGAAACCACTCGCCCGATTTCCCGGTACATCATTCCAGGCTTGCACTGCACAATGTGTACAAACAGCGCAAAACAGCACAAACGTAAAGAGTCACATATGCAACGACTGCAGCCACAACCCACATATTTCCCTCCTACAACAAGCGACACCACAACAGGCAGCAGCAGCAGCAGTAGCAGACACAGGAGTGTCAGGCGCAGCAAACAACATGTATAGCAGTATGTGCACGTGCAAGAACAACAGCAACAATAAGAGCAGCAGCAACAGTCGGAGTTTACCGCTTTTATGGCCTCCATAAGGCAAAGGTATGCTCCCTGCAACAGTCTTTGCTGATCGGGGTTTGGGGTGCCGCAGCAGAATGTTTCGTTCAAATCTGCATGCATGCCTTTGTAATACACTGTAATGTCTACATTGACAATATCCCCTTCCTCTAGAGGCCTGATAAAGGCATACACAACTCTAAACCCTAAACCCTTGAAGAAGCAGCAACTCGACTCCTTCGGTGTTACAGCTTAGGGTTTTACGAAGGCTAAGGGTTTGAAACTAAGGAGGTCTCTGCCGTGTTGCTGCATTGCTGAAGGCTCGTATGTAGATGAAGGTGCAGTTAGATGTACAGGGACTTCTATCATTTAGAGTTTAGGGTTTAGGGTTTATGACCTGAAGTCTGGTATGCCGTGGCATATGACTTCATTGACGCTAATACAGCAAGACTTTGGAAAGTTTTGATAATTAAGAGGTGAAGGGTATGCATTGTTGCTAACAATAAACTCATGCACTTTCAAATCTATTTCTTCTCCTCTCACTCCCGGCTTGATGAGGGAATGGGCCAAATCTAATGCTGCACGACCCAATCGACAAGCCTCCCGAAGCCGCTGCATCATTCACATCAATATATATATATATATATATATATACAATATAATCTATATATGTATATATATATCCGTATATACACCGTGCATGACTAGCAGTGCAGTAGTGCAACGCCGTATCTTGCCAGCTAGAGACAATGTGAGAGGCCCAGTGCTTTAGGAGGCAGACTCCCAGGCGCCTGCAGACCAGCTGGGGCAGCTTTATTACCATTTCGCATTAGATGGTGTGCTGAGCACCAACAGTCTTTTTACTCCAGTGACAAGTGCTACCGCATGAGGAGGTACACCGCTCGGTGGATGGGGCGCTGGCCTCCTTGCTGTCTCAGCTGCGCCTCCCCCTTCTTCATGTACCATAGTGGAGGGGGCTGGTTTGTGTCGCGCATGCTGTTGGTATTTGGTGTAGCTCGTGCAACAAGCAAGACGCCTATTACAAGCTACATTGTTCTTCCGCGCAGTAACGTCAACTGCCCCTCCCAGCGGCCATTGCCGGTTCGTACACGGGACAGCTGCCATTCACAGCATATAGCCAATTGGACGAATCCCTAGTTGCGCCTAGTAGTATAGGGGACGCACTTTACTACTGTGTAGACCAGACGCTGCGTCGACAGCCCATTTGAGGACATAGTTAGCTGAGCACACGCATCTCCCAGTTTTGCATGCACGCATGCATGCAAGGCACAAGAACCGCTGTAACTTGCACTCATGGGACTGTCGCATCAGCGCATGCGAAGTGAGTAGGGAGGAGGTGCAAACCAACTATGAGGCTAGTGCATGGGCGTGCGTGCAGCAGAAGGGAAGATAGTTCAAACTTTACTTGCCACTGAGTATGGAGTAGTCTGTATTGACTGGCATATACTGAAGTATACTGAAGTTGCGATTCAGCGCAGTCTCAACGTCCAATACTGGGTAGAATGCATGCATGCATGCATGCGCGTGCATGGAAGTTCGCAGCTATCTATCTACGCACAGCAAGCAACGGTCTGTCGTGCTGCAAAGAGTTGCATGCCCATCAAGAGGCATATGGTCTACATATCCATACGGCGCCTTCGGTGTTGATGCAAAGCTTGCAGGACTAGTGGCTATAGAGGAGGCGAGGCGGGGTTGTCTGCTTTTGCATCTCGCAAGAAGGGCTCTCTGCGTCGTTTCTGCATGGCCCGGGTGCAGTGCGTGCAAGCCGTGCCAACAGCTTAAGATAAACAATGACGCAGCACCGTGCGTCGCATGCACGCATGCGTGCACGTGCGAAGTGTGCATGCATTCACGTATGCATGCAGCCATATAGTGGTACTATTCTGCCTATGCATACATCAAAGCAGTGGCGTGTGTGCGCGCATGCATGCATACATACATACACACATGCTTCCTCTGCCTGCGTTGGCAGCGGTGAAGAAGGGAGCATTTGCTGTGCTACTTGCAGTTGCTGCTCTGCTTGCTACAGTTACTGAGCTGTTTGCTGTTGCCCTTCAGTCCGCAGGAGCCACGTGTACAGCAGCGCGTGACTGTAAGAAGCCGCGGCCCCCGAGAAGTGCTGCTGCATGCAGCACCACCCACAAGCTAGAGAGTTGAATCTCTCCGTCTAAGAAGCATTCCCTGCTGAGTTCTGTCCAGAAGAAGAAATCACGCCAGTAAAAATATGGAGGAGACTGTTGCTGCACGGGCCCGTCTTCTTGCGCATACATTGGCGGCGCTCCTGGTACTGGCTGCTGCTGCTCGGTGGCAAATCTCTCTGTGTGCTGCTTGGCTGCAGATGCGCTGCTGAAGGCCTCCCCCTCCCTTTGGGTGTCTTTCTGTTGCAGGGGGAAGGATGTGGCGTCGTATTCGCTGCGGCCCACCCCATATAGATCCGCTGGCCCTTGCGTGCGCTGTAGCGTCGTTCCGCTGCTGTCTGCTGCGAATGTCTTGAGAGCTGCAACGGCTACTTTGCTCTGTTGAAAGCGCCCGTGAATTTGCACGGTGAGGTTGAGGGCAAAGAAAACACAGAAGGACGCGATGGCTACAAGAAGATACTTGAGCTTGATTTGCAACTCGACCTCGTCTGCTGTGCGTACACATGCGCTGCACCCACCATATCCCTCTGCATGTGCTGATGCAGGGCGACTGCGTCGTGCTGCTACGTAGTTTTGTTGCCTCTTGCGGCCATTCAGTGCAGCACAGGAGGAGGTGGCGGGCCTACCCTTCAGTGCAGAGGAGGCTGTGTAGGAGACAAGCAAGGAAAGGACGCCCATCACTGCCAAGGCAAGCCAGCCACAGCAGCAAGACATCCCTAGCTCCCGCTTAACAGCAACGGGAAGCTGTTGCTGTAGCTGCAGCTGTGGAGAGAGGAGGCGATCCTGCCCCTCTGCGTGCACTGGGGGGCTGCTGTGGTTCTGAAGGACCTTGTCGATTAGATTGGCCGGCTGCCATACGTGCTGCAAAGAAGTTATGCCAATCACCACTACGTCTAAGAGCAGCAATCCGTACACCAAAAGCATCCGACGGTCAAAACGCACCCTCCCGTGAGAAACAGGCAGATGAACGGTGGCCTGCTGCTGTTGTTCCAGCTGCTGTTGGGGTGGCGGCGCCTTAGTCAAAGGTGAAGACTCCATGGGTTCGCATGCATGTGCAGCTGTGGTGTGTTGGGCCGCAGCGATACTGTTGACACTAGAATTGTAGCTGTGCTGCTAATGTTGAATGAATTCAAGCGTGCAAGCAGACCAGAGCGCCGTGAACTTGCTGCAAGGTGTATCAGCAGCTGAGTTGTGCCTCCCCTCCCTTCGGCCCCCAACTCGTTTCCTTGTTACCTTTAAAAGTAGTGAATAACAATCCAAATGAAGCTAATTAGACACTTTCGAGCGTCTGTAACAAGTCGCCGGACGCAGCAACGTCAGGGGTACAGACAACAAACACTCCGAGGGATCACTGCTCGGAGAAAGAGGGCTACGGCGCATTCACAAATCCTTAAACTACGTTATTTGACCAGAAGAATAACAACTGTTCACCGATGACGAATTTACTTCGTTGAGGAGGTAAATCCAACTTCGGGCGAGGGCGCCGCCGCTGCAGGAAACGGGAAAGTGGAGGGGGGACACTCCCTTCTATTTTGTGGTCTGTCTGTACGGTGTTTCATTTAAAAAGGAAGGCAATATGCCAAGTGCTGCTAAGCGTATACAAAAAGAATTTCTCCTTTTGAGGAGAAAGCTAAAGAGTCATTTTTCACCCAAGGGCACGTGCATCACCATGCGCGAGCAGGGGAAGAGTTCTGTGCGTGAGTCTGTTTGTTTTGTTCCTTAAAATAATTGTTATAAGCGCAAAAAGTAATATCAATTGCTTCTGCAATTCATCTGAATAGCCCTAACTTGCACAACTGCCTGCTCTCCTCTTCTTCGGCGGCGTTTCGGCGCAGAGGCGTTAAACTCCTCCTTCGCCTTCTAGTTGTGTTAGCAGCCCCGGGATTGCCCATGGAAACAGGCGGTCTGAGCTGTGAATTTAGAAGAAGATTTTAAGTTCAACTCATATGGGTTTTGGACTTAGGGAGCAACACGCTGCAGCTTGCTCTGGCGTCGTCATAGCTAGACGCGTTTACTCACGGACGATTCCGGACATTAGAAAACAGCCTCTTCAGGAAGCTGGCGGTCTTAGTGAGTCTTGCTGCTTATTGTTTGCTTAGGCAGCGGGCGTAGGCTCTCTCATCAGGGACGCATCACTCCTAGACGATGCTGCTGCCGCCCAAGCTGCTGCGTGCCGTCTGCAGCAGCAAGGGTTGCAGCTGTGCATGGTCGCTGTCCCCGGTCTTCAGCATTCAACAGAAGAAGCAACGCATCCTTCCTAGTGGCCTCCACAGCAGCACCAGACTCATCCACACGGAAGCAAACGGGGGGGAAGGTGAAGGGAAGGAGATCGTAGGTGACCTTGGGTCTGATTTAGTGGTTGTGGGCTGCGGGCAAATGGGCACTGGAATTGCGCTAACAGCTGCAAGGCATTTGGCGGAGACACGAGTCACTCTGTTAGACATATCGAAGACGCAGCTGCAGCGCGGCCGCAAGTTCTCGGAGCTGTGGGTGCAGAAAGAAGTTGCCAAGGGAAAGCTGGAACAAGCATTAGCTGAAAGTCTACTGCAGCGTTTGTCTTTTGTCTTCCTTGATCCAGAGGTTTTAATTACACGGGACGCGTCGGCAGCGCCCGAGGCCGTGAAGCGTTCTACCTTCTGTCTAGAGAGCGCCAGCGAGAACTTAGGGGTTAAGAGGGACGTCTTCTCCTTTTTAGATTGTGCTGCTCCGTCTACAGCAGTCCTTGCAACGAACACTTCATCCATCTCCATCACCAAGATAGCAGCCGCCACCAGTAGCCCGCACAGGGTTATCGGGATGCATTTTATGAATCCTGTGCCAGTGATGCCACTGGTAGAGATAATCTCCGGGCTTGATACGGACGAGCACACGAAGATCCGTACTGAACAACTGGCAATTCAAATGAGAAAGACAACTGCTCATGCACTAGACAGGCCAGGCTTCGTCGCGAACCGCCTCTTGATGCCGTACCTCAACGAGGCGGTGTTTGCGCTGCAGGTGAATGACCGATTAGGATCGATAGGAGATGCAGCTGAATTATCCTAATTAGGTGGCTCCTTCGAATACATGGAAACTTGTCAAGATACAAGTTAAATTTAGATTCCGTTCAATGTATGGAAGTGATTTTATTTCCAAAAATTTACTAAGAATGCAATCTAATTACAGACAAAACTAGAAAAAGCACATTTAATAACTTTTTCGTACGGGAAGTACAAAGCCACTTCTTCTTGTTTGCTCCTTCGCGATGCTGCGACAAACTACACCACAGGAACACACACCCTACACGGGGCCTGTTACAAAGCGTGCATTTCATGGTTTTTGTGCAGTTCATATTTTGCTGGTACTCCTGCAACTGCTGCTGCTGCTGCGTCTCAGGAAGGCATAAGCAGCGCTGAGGACATAGATCGCATAATGCGCCTGGGGGCTAACATGCCAATGGGCCCATTGGGGCTAGCAGATTTTATTGGCTTAGATGTTTGTCTCGCGATTCTCCGCGTCCTGCACTCCGAGCTCGGCGACTCAAAATACCGACCTGCCCCACTCCTCACCCAGTATGTAGATGCGGGATATCTCGGCCGAAAGTCCGGCCGCGGTTTCTATGAATACTCCAACAGGCACACAGGCCTGCTGAAGTGACTGGGCCATGAAACGGAAGACCAACTCGGGCAGGCACTCGCAGGAGCAGCCTTAACGCTTAGAGAGCAACGGGTAGCACCCCTCTGCGGCTTCTACGCGTGCACTGCCTCGCGTTAGCTCGATGCCACGTTAACTCATCGTTGCAGGAGTTGCGTATGGCTTTAAGGAGTAAGTAGACGTAAATAGATAAACGATCTCTCAAGGTGGGCCGGCCCGCGTCTCGTGAAGTAGTCGAAGAATGCCTGTTGCCTTCGTCTTGGACATTCTGTTATTCTGTCCGCCTATCAGTACGTAACGTTGCGAAAACAACAAATAAGCCACAAGGCTGGAGGTAACTCTAGCAGATGCAGGACAGAGGCGGAGACGAAGACAGACCTACGATGGCAATGCATTATTATGTATTGGAGCGGATAGCCGTCCTCTTGAGTAACAAGTGGGTCATTTTCCTTCTGATTGACCAGAAGGTGGCATGCAAATTCAAAAGAGGTGCATTTCGAAAGGATTTGCGACTTTTGCTCACTTCACCGCATGCTCAGTCATGCAAATATTGTCAATTGCCTTTTCTGAGAATGTTGTTTATGCGACTAAGAGCTTGCATTCTCGCGTTCAGTCCACTTGCTAGCTACATAACCCGATCTATACAATTATCTTGAGAGGGAGCGCTGCCCCGCTTGTGTTTGCCTGTAAAGTTTGCCCACCACATTGCATCGAAAGGCTTTCGTCTCAAGCGCTACAGCTCGGGGGATGTAATTATTAAAACGCAACAAAATGTCGTCTCGCAATGCCAGGCCCTCGAAATCCCCTCTCCTTGTATAGGTTCGCAGATAATAATAGCACTTCGTAGCAAGTTTCCCACAAAACGACTCAATGGGTTCTCGTCCCTCCTACACAGTAGTGCTTAGGTGTCTTTGTTGTTGATGTCTTCGTTTCCTCTGCGTCTTTGTATCTATGTCCCCTTATTAGGAGCTATTCCCTTCTTAGTGACGCAATTGGTCGGCACAGAACTTGTTTCCTAAAGGGAATACAAAAACAGCAATGCCCCTAACGCTGTACTACACAGAGGGACGAGGGGTGCAATCCCCGGTAGACAAAGCCCTCTGCACGTGTAACCAAACGGCCTCTTAATGATTAAGGGTAAGGGTTATGGCTTGCTTGAAAGAGAAAGGCGCAACTCTACAGAAGGCTATCTACCCGTTGCCGCCGACGGCGTTTCAGCCTCGAGACAGTATCACCTGAGCGGCGAAGAACTCAAATACGACGGCAATTAACACACATTCCTGAATTCCCCATGAAATTAAGACGGAAACCTTAATAAAATTAATTAGATGATCGGAATTTCTCACAGTTGGCGTTTAAGGCGGCATTAAGGCCTCTGCTTCCGACAGGACAACGAGGGGCCCCTACCCACACAAGGGGGGCCCAGGAGCACCTCGGGGTATGAAGAATAGGGTGTTATCCGTGCTGGTTGCACCTAGTGAGCTAGTTCGTTTTCGTTTATTTGCATGTATATTTAGAAGGTGGGTGTTTTACTTCTTTGGGGAGCTTCATTTGCGCTGATTGACCTACCGGTACACTTGACGAATCGAGCGAACCCTGCACACGATCAATCCACAAGAAATGCCAGACGATAAATCAGTTGAAGGGAAGACAGATGGTGGCGCAGAGGCCCAACAGAGAGGCGAACAGGCAGGAGAAGAGACAGAAAAAGGCGAACAAATCTCGCGTCACGCATTCCACTCGACGTGGGAAGAGATATACCAACGAGAACTTCGCAATGCCGCTGCGAGGAAAGCTTATCTATCCGCAAATCAACATAAACGGACTGATTGCAAAAGGCAAACAAGCTGCAGGAGCAGCATGAGCAGCAAGGGGAGCTGTAGCAAAGACGGCAGCAGCAGCAGCGGATACAGCAGTGACACCTCCGGCGGCAGTTCCTCAGTAGATGGAGAGGAGTGGTTTGGCCCGGAGTGCAGCAAGATCTTAAGTTGGGTACTAAATACTTTAAGGAAGCCCCAGGATCATCCCCTGAAACTTTATTTTCGCCGAGTGCATTCATTCCGTTGTCCCGATTCTCAAGGTGTTGCTGAGTGCAGGGGAGGCGTGTGCGATTGGTGTAGGGGAGAAGGGCCTTTGATCTCTCAAGAGTTTTTACGGCTGCCCTTGCTGGACGTGGGGTGCGGGGGAGGCCAGTTTTTAGTTCGTCTTCGGCGCTGCGGCTTTGAGCGGTTGGCCGGCATTGACTATTCGCACTTTGCCATTCAGCTGGCGCGCTCGAACTTGTGCGGGAAGCGTGCAGGGCCTGCAAGCTACAGCCCCGGTCACATATGTCTGAGGCAGGCGGATTTGAGAAACTTGAGAGCCTCTGAAGCACCGGACAGCCTGAAGGGGGAGCAGATAGGGCGTACCTGCATCTGCTGCTGCAGCAAGATACGAGGAGAGCCCAATATAGGTGCACATAGTGGAACAGGAAAAACGACAAATGAAGAGGACAGCTCGCCTGCATGCACGTGTGAACCGGCAACAAGCCTGCCACCATTTCCTGTTGTGTTCGACAAAGGGACCTTTGACGTGTTCTGGCTTATGCGAACCCCTGAGCTGTACGTAAAGTGCATGCACCGACTAATGCCAGAGTACGGCCTTTTGTTTCTAACATCCTGTAACTGCACAGTGGAGGATCTGGACTCTCTATTCTGTGCGAAAACAGATACATCTCAGCAGCAAGACGAGCAGCATAAGCATGAGCATGATCAGCAGCAGCAACAGGAGCAGCAGCAGATACCGTCAGTAAGACAACAGAGGGAAAGAAAGACGCAGCTTGAGGCTGCCCAGTGTGCAGCTGATGCAGTGTCTGCAGGGGTGCCAACAACTGCTGAATGCAGCGTCACAGGTGTTGGTGGCTTGCTCAGGAAGTCGGACAACGAAGACAAGGTGAGCAATCCTAAGCCAAAAATGCCCCTATTTGAGCGGGTTGGCTTATTACCCCATCGTTCATTCAAGTTTGGCGGTGTGGAGGGTCAGGTTGTAACGTCAGTGCTGCTTAGAAGGCTCTGACAAACCGCCGAATATCCAGCTTAATCCCACTTCTCAAAGCAGCCTGTCGTTTGGCTAGTGGGCTTTTGCAATGCTGCCCTAGTTGAATGTCTGAATTTATCGTGTCTTGCCGAGTGTTGGGTTTACATTTCTAAATTTCCCTTTATATGCTTTCACCGGGCGCTTCCTTGCATCAATGATGGCATTAGTTGACTCTTCTTGAGAGGGCTATGGAACGTTAGTGGACTCAATTTAACTCTCCCAAGAACAACTGCGAAAATAGAGTCGGGTGAGCTTTTGACCCTTCGAGGCCAAGGGGTTTATCCCTTCCGTACCGTCCGTTATTTACATCGATTCGGAGTAGAAGAAAGGAGTTGCGATACAGGAACGAGGACCGCATGGGGCCGCATTCTTTACCACAGAGAGGGTTTTCCCGTCGGACTACAAACTTCTCCTCCTCTAAGTATAAAAGAAAAGGCAAAGTTGAGAGGATAAGATACCTGTGTGTCCGGTTTCTCACAATTCTTCATGATGCGGGCGTGAGCCGTACTACAATGTAAACGAGAGCGCATGCTGCGGGTTGAGGCCCCCCCGTAATTAGTGCTGTAGTTCTGGGTTTTCCGGGTGAAAAGACGTAGATCAACACTGTAAATTTGACCTGCTGATGCAATGCATTGCGCTTAGTTGCTCAAAGGGGACCAGTGAGCTGGTCCATTGGAGCGGTGGCGTGCGGTCGTCCACTACTTGGTTGTGAGCACCGGGGTCACTCATCTGAGGTGGCCTCCAATGTGACGCCTTCAACTTCATCAACGGCAATTTCTTTTAATTGACATAGGTAGAATATTTTTTTCCTCGTGTGCACCCTCCTGAAGCAGCTGCCCATCCTCGCCTTTTGCAGCAGCCAGCGTTGCACCACTGCTGTCCACTGTCCTGCATCCTGCAAGTTGGAGCCCGCGATACGCACAATTATGGCGACACCTCTGTTCCATCTACCTTGCCTTGACATTTTTCACTGACGTGACTTGATTAAACACTTTTTAACAATACTTCATTGGCTGCTTGCCTTGGTGCACCGTTGACGTCGTTGAGTGCTGCCCCCACAAAGGACCAGACCACAGTCCACCTCATGGAAGAAACGACTCCAGAAAAACGGGCTTTGGCTGGTGCACTTTTACTGCGTTTTAGGCAGTCGGAAGCATGCTAGGTGCTTGTACCGTGGAAAGCAACTGACTTGACCTTGTCCGGGATCCGTAACTCCGGAGCTGGCGGTGGACGCCACGCCGCCTTTTCCAAAATAAATATGTTCTTTTTCTCCAGCCACTAAGTCCAGTCATATGTATGCTGGATCTGTAAGGGAAATGAGATAAGCATCCCCAGGGTTGTATAGGCCAGAGGCATTCACACCGTCCGGGTCTTAATGCTTGGCTACTTCAGCAAATGCATGCAGGTGGCTAGGTCTCCCTGTCCTTGGAAGTTGTGCACGTTTCGCCATTCGCACCAGAGATATCTCTAGAGGTTACTTTGTTGTGGTCTGAAAGGCCATTGGTAAGGTTGCGCTCCTATGCGTTGTCATGCTAGTGTTCAGTGACTCGCGTGCAACAAAACCATACCTCAAGTGTCTTTCAAGTGAGCACGGTGCCTAAAATACGGTAAAGCCTATAAATGTATGGCATTGTGCCACAATGCATGACTGTGCTGCTTGCAGGTTTACCGATTGCAACTACGGGTTGCAGCACTTCCCAAAGTAGGAGGTTAAGGTTATCTGCTCGTTCTGAGTTGAGCGGCATCGAACTCATCTACAGCGCCTACAATTGCTTATGCAAGGCTTGTATCTCTTTACTTTAAGGGAACATGCCAACAGGACCTCTACGACTTCCCACTGAGTTTCCTTATGAACACTGGTCGTCCATGGGAGATTATGTCGAGTCCTGCACAGAGGTGCAACCGGCTTCCATTCCCCATGTTTACCTTAATCAGTATGGAAAGACCATGCAGATAGCTGGAGACGGTTTCCAGTCCAAAGCGGCAAATCGCATCTGCTTTGCAGTCCCCACATGTTCCAGTGGCTGCCAGAAGTTGCCGGGACACAGTGCCAGGCAGTGGGTCCCACAACTGCCACAAAGGTGTCCTAGTGCCGCTGCGCTGGATACAGGCTTGACCCGCCTCAGTATTGCTCAGACAAACGAGGCACAGCAGTTTCCCCCCCACATGGTAGCATCTATGGGCAGATGCAGCGCTCAAATAGCTGCTCGGTGCGTGCCGCCAAATGCATTCTTCCCGACGTCGCCTTTATTGAGAATTCCGCCCCCTAAGGAAAAGTCATCCAGTTCAGCAGTTGCAGCTTCACCGGTTTGCAAGAGGCCTTACTCTGCGGTAAGTATTGAGAAGCTGCAGATAGAGGCAGCGGATGCGTCTTCTGCATTCCCAAAGAAAAGCAGACTGGAGATCACCTACAAACCGGTATGTGGCCCGCAGTGTTCTTGCGCGTTCAAAGACGAAGCAAAGGACATGAATGTAGTGAAACCAGCACAACCTGGGGAGCGTTCACCTGAGAGTAGGTTGCAGGTGGTGGCTGGTAGGCACGCAAGGCCTAGCACTGGTGTGCTACGAGGAACAAGGACTCAACTGAGCACACCCAATCAGGGAGAGTACGTCGCAGCTAAGATGTATTTTCACCCAGGCAAAATGGCATGGCGATCAGAATTGCTGGTAGATGGCTGCAAACGACAACGATCATTTTCTTGCAAAGTAAGTGCGCGCCGCTTCTTAATAATAGAAACGACCCTAAGTATGAGGCTTCCGTTTCGTGATCCCAACCGTACTTAACAGACCCTGTGCCAGCCCGTTTCCATAGTTTTTGTATAACTGGCGTAAGATCTACTGGCTTGAAGAGCAGGGAATTGCTTACTCGCAGCTTTTATATTTTTTTGATCATAATTTCCCTCATTGCTTCTGTGCGCTGTTTCGTTTCAGTTGTATGGATGCGAACGCGCCAAAAAGATGTGCGAGTGGTCACGGAATTTCGTGTTGCGCACAGCCCGAATGCCGACAGAGGACGAGACCCGGGATGCCATCGGCCTGCTGATGAGCTCCAAAGTCCAGATGAGCGACACTGATAAAGCCCTCCCCCACTATACTGGCTGGCTGTATGCATATCCACCATTTGAAAGTGGACCAAAACGCAGTCCCGGAATAGAAAATGTACCCGTCGCCGCTGCCAATCATATTACGCCCCGAGAAACTAGCATACATAGGGAACACAAAACCAAATGCCTTTCACCTAAGCGCGACGCTGGAGTGTACAACAATTCACAGCAACAGGGACAGTCTTGGCCTCTGCCAGAAGATTCAGTTCAAGCCGAGATTCAGAGCACATCTGCAGTGCACGCTTGCACAGGATCAGCAGGCGCTGGGGCGCAAAGTGCCTGCTGCGCCGTTGCATGCCCTCTATTGATGCGGCAAGAAATGCAGTTGAACGCACCGGAAGATGCGCTTCTCCTAAGCGGCAAGGGCATGCCCTCTACTGCAGAACCACCTGAAGGCCAATCCTCTCCACCACAGATTCCCAAGAACGGCGGCGACGTATTCGCGGAGCTCGGGGTTCTACCCATGCTTCAGGAGAAGCTGGATGGGACAAAACGCCGAAAGACGGGGAAAAAACCCCACAGCGGTGTGCGAGGGATGTATATTCAACAAAATGCATGGAAAGTGGGTTGCGATCATTCCAGAAGGCAGCATCTATCTCGGTTATTAGCATGCGAGCCAATTATAGTGAGTGTCTGCTTTCTGTTTTTTGCTATCCTGCATGGCAGGTCAACTACTTCGGAAGTAATGGCCCTATTACGAAGTTATTCCCCTACAGTAGCGGTGTGAGTTGCGCTTTACTCCTTTTGCAAACGTGCCTCTTGTGCCCGATAAGAGGTAGCCTGTAAGTAACGAACAAGTGATCGTTATATTTCGGTGCGAAGTGTCCTTGTCCCCGCATGCGTCCTAAGTCAACTTACATGATAGTTGAGGCATGTGGATGAATTTTATGCTGTAAATGCAGAGCATTTTGGAAATGAAAGAGCAGCACATTTTGGCCCGCGAATTCCTGCGTCGCGTCATAGAGAAAAACCGACAAGTTTACGACAGTGACGGTGAAGGGCTCTCCGAGGATGAGGCAGGCATGTTTACTGCGCATTTCTCTTTGCAGTACCATTCGGGCCAGAAAGCAGCTCTAAAGAGCTATGAACAGTGCCATCGTCTGTTCCCTGTGCTTGTTTGTGTTTTTTGGTTCCTTCCAGTGTGGGCACAAAGAATGGAAAACCTAAGTAAATTTCCCGAAGCATCGGCAACTAAACAGTTGCCTTCTTGCAAAGAACCTCTCTGCCAGCGAAGAATTTCCAGTATCTCCCAAAAGGAGCCGAGGGTGAAAGAAGAATCATCCTCATTACCTTCACTGCTCACGAGTGCCAAACGCAACCATTCGGAAGACAAAGTCACGAAAAGACCCCCCATGCTAAACGGGGACGTACAACAGGCGAATCGTATATCTGTCTCTGCTCACTGCACCCGACCCTCTATCCCAAACAGTCAGCAAGTGCATGCTTGTACGGATAAGCCTCTGAGCCCCAAAGCAGAAAGTCTTGCATTAGGAGTCCCACCGCCGGGGTTGCTTCAATCACGGTCACGGGTTTTCATGGACTCGCGTGAACCACCACTGTGCCCTTTGCCTCCAGGTCCAGTGCAACCACACCAATTAAGTATGCAACGGCACTGGCCACCACTGAATGGCAGAGAGCAGGATACTTCAACTTGCAATGAGCCTTCTTCGATGCGAAATAAGCAACAGAATCAACAAAGGCCTTCTTCTACGTCGGACGGAAGTGAGCTCGGAGTCCCTTTGAGACGAGCGCTAGGGCAAAAATTATCAAAAGTGACTCTCCATGAACGTGTGTTTGAATACACCTCCAACGTGGTGCATGCAGCACGTAGCTTTCGAAGTTTTGCCATCTGCAGGCACTGCTGCCTTTTCCGGGTCCCCTTCGGAGCGCGCTCTTAATATCAGAATAAGTCCGCCGAACTCGGCGCTGTTATTTTCCGGAGATGATCCAGAAGAGGACTAATGTATACACAGTGCAGCACAGTACTGCCTAGGTCGAATTTCCTTGAGAGGGCAGAGAAGGCACTGTTGATACTCTCGAACAAGACTCACATAGAGAGCAACATTCTGTTCGAACTGTCGTGCAATAGCAGCTACATGGGGTCAACTTGCAGCCAAAGCCCCTCCCCCTGCTTGCGCTTGGTTCAACCGGTCAGGCTCTGGGTACTCCTTGCTCAGGTGCCAGCCCAGGTTTGTAATGAGAAACTCGTTGGAGAAAGTGATCTCCTAGTTGCTTGTCAATGCCTGGCTTCGCAGTTTAATTCAAAGACTGTGCGCAACGAAACGTGTAGAAGTTGTAAGCAGCAGACTGAACCCTACAAGCTTCCGATGCGGAGACACAACTATCCAGTGGCTCGCTTCCCTCAGCAAGAAGATGCAACCGTGGCTCGCCTTCCCTCAGCAAGAAGATGCAACCGGAAACTGGAGTTGCTGTTAGAGGTGCGACGTCCGGTGATTTATTTCTTGGCGTTACATTCATTTTCTGACCTTTAGGCGCTTCTTTCTTACTTTGTATTCGAGAGCTCATACCACTTGCATACTCCCTCCTTGTTTACATTTCGCACACAGGCCAATGACTGAGTAGATTCTGTGCGCATTTGTGCTCACCGGAAGCGCGCCCCCAGAATTACTAACATTAACGCGGCTGTTTGCACATCCAAGTTAGTGTATTGAGCTCCTAATAAGCCTTGATTAAATAGCTGGGCGGCATTCACGTTCATAATTACTCATTTAGCGTATTAATTTTTGTGTAATTTGTTGGAGGACGCTGCACTGTTAATAACTGCACTGTCGTATCGGCGTAATTCTTGACAGCAGCCGCAGTAAGACGTTCTGCTTTGCGGTGCCATTTAGATAGACAACTGTAGAGATTTTCTCAGTCATGCAGCACTGGCACGGCCAAGCTCCGAACTTGCCGTTTGCACCATGCCACTCTGGATTTCTGCAGCGTTGGGTTGTTTGCGTTGGCCCTAAAATCGACGAGAATGTGCTTCAGGCCGCCCTTACCCGGCGCTGGAGATAAATGAAGTGGCCCGCGCACAGCTACCTGTGATGCGGCTATGACAGCTGGAGTGCTTACGTATAAGCCAAGTGTAGCATGCTTTCCTGGAGTTGAACAACAGCAACGGAGTCGGTCCAACAGTTGAGACGTTGAGACGTGCGCTTTAGACGTGTACACAGACTGGTACGTAGAGTACCTACCAACGCAGAAGGATGTGCTAAACAATTGCCTATTGAGTTAATACATGCAGCAAAAAGGGGGCTTGGATGTGCCTAGATTTGGGGCTGCTGTGCAGCACGAGTTGCAGCGAGGTGCGCTGCAACATATGCCGGGCTGCCCCAATTCCCCGTGCTTAGGCAGCCGAGCGGCAGCGCTATGGTTGCCTGAGGTCTGGGGAAGGAGATCAGCTGCTTTTACGGATTCTTTTCTTATAAGTATTTGGCTTTTTCGCCGCTCACGATAGTCCCTTGATAAGATCAAGGACTCTCGTTACGCCAAGGATCGATGCCATAGGAATAGCTTACTTACTGTGGAGTGTACGAAGCGGGAATATCCCCATTCTGTCTGCACGGAATGAACTTACTCCTCTCATCTTTCCATACGCACAAAAACGCCAGACAAAAACAACTATAACCACAAAGAATGATTCCGGCAAACGCCCCGCACAGCTTGACCTCAAGAATGTGCTTTGCACTCCTTCCGTCACGACATCACATTAATGTGGTTCCTCACTGTGTTGCTCACATTACATAGAGACGCTTGCAATATGGGGCGATCGACTGTCGAAACCAAACCTGCTCCTCTGCCTCTGTTCCACTGCTCAAGCTGCATGACTTTTGAACGAACGCAACGGCAGAGATCAGCTCCCCCCTAAAAATAAACGGTTCTACCTTATTTCCTTCATCCGTTAAGGGAGATGCGCTACTTCCGCTTCTTCATCTCACCGTTATCTCACCGAAACACCCACTCGTACAGCGCCATCGTGACAGCCTAGGCCGGCAACCGCATATGCCAGGCGCTGCCTTCAGCTACTACGCTCAGAGTCACTTTTGTGTAAGAACACGTTTTCTTCCCAGTTGAAGGGCAAACCAAAGATTTTGCTGCGACATCAAACAATCCGGTCCGAATAGCATCGCAAATGCGCTACGCGTACGGAAAGTCTGGGAGGAGTGGTTCTGCCCCTCCCCTTTGCTTCAATTTGTTGTTATGTGGTTATTTGTTGGTTTTCTATTATGAGCTAGTTATTGTTTGCTTCGACTACAACATTAACTCACGCGTCAACCACCCTCCTGATGTCTCGACCCTCATCGCGCAACAGAGGCAGTCGGTGGTGGTTTGCGTGCTGCCTCCTTTGTTTCGCTTGTACAATTTTATCGGTGAATAACGCTTCCAACGGATGCGTTTGCACTTTGAAAGTGTCTTCTCACTTGCTTAACATAAGACATAGTGGCTTACGTGAGGTCGTGCATGCACTATGAGGAGACCCCACAGACCAGGCGGAGGACCCGGGGCCTTGTAGCCTGGATACACCTTTGTACTGTTGTTTGTTGGGACACATTTGTAGCTTTAAGGAGACAACAGGAGCGTTTTTTCTTCGTTTATCTGTTCCCCAGGCATGACCTGCTGAGCTGCGCAGTTGTGGGGAAGAGAGGGGAAATCACGGGGAACAGGGGAGCCGGCTCAAACGCCCGCGTCTCCACAGCAAATCTGCTGAACTCCAGATGTAGAGGCGTAGGCTTAGGACTTGCTTTGCTTGTCTTTTGCTGTACATGCTCTTCCCGCTGCTCCTGCGGACAAAAGGGGGAGCGTTGCCGCCACCGCCGCCCACATATATATACCTGAGCGCATGTGCAATCTCAAACCAAACAAGCCCTCCGTGATGTTGCGCTCTTAGAGCTGCAACTAGGTAGACACCTCATCAGGATACAATATGGACTTTCCGGGGCCTTCGCTCGCTGTGCAGCGCCTGTAATGAGTCATTGCTGTGTGTGTGTGTATGTGTGTGTGTATGTGTGTGTGTGCGCATGTGCGTCTGACTGGGGGTGTACAGCAGTCGTAGCGAAACTTCTACCTCCTCTCATTCTGTAGCACTTGAACGTTTCATAGGCGTTCCTCTCCTATTTTCCGCAACAGCGAGAACCAACGCTGACGCGCAACACTGGCAGGGAAGGGGAGGTTACGGGATACACGTAAAGCCCTAAGATGGTCCGAGGCTTGCGAGTTGCCGCCTTTGCGGCCTTTGTCAATATTCTTGGGGAGTCAACCGCAATAATTACGCGACAAGGGCCGCCCCAGTGCAACACTCTCTCCCCAGGCCCCGCCTGTACTTCGACAAGCAAAGACCTCGCGCCCACGCTTACCTTAAGGCCCTTAACCTTTGTTGGGGGGCTCAGGGTTTCCCCTATTCAGACGTACCAGGTACGATTACTGCATACAAGCCTAACAGCCGAAGCGCAATCACATCATTTCTCTGTTTTGAGGCGTAAAGGCAAAGCACAAACGACTGTTGGGGGCTCTGCATACCCCGTGCACGCTGCGCCACTGCATTGCTGCGTTGTTGCGTTCACAGGCGCAGCACGATGCAGAAGCCAAAGGAGACAACAGGCCAGCTTCTTCTACTTCTCTACCTCGCAGACTTCGTGTGGCTTCATCAGGTGCCCAAGTAAGTAACTACGCATCGTCGCGGTGGGGTCTCAAAGTCCTGCTGCAGGCGCCTCGCTGGTGTTACTGGGAACTGGGGTTTGCATTTGCCCGTTCAGCGTGCACTTCGTGCTGTTTGTCTTCCATACATGGGTGCTCGTTGGTGAGGGTTGTTTGTACACGAGCCGCTGCTCTTTCTCGCTGCCTGCTTATGAGGGTTTAAAATGAGGGGCCCAGATAACGTATACGGGTATCGGGTCGCTATATTGCAGCCAGCAGCCGCTGGGTGTCACCTGGGTCCGCACGGAAGCGAAGCAAGGGAGGCAACAGCGCCAGCATTATTGCCTCTACTGCAGTTGCAGCCCTGTCTGGGATGCATCTGATTCGTTGCCTCTCCTCGGCGTGGCTCCCCGTCCTATGCACGGCGATGGGCGATATCCGTAAATACGGCATGCAGGCGGAAAGTTTAAGAATGGCCTAAGAACGAGGGCCGCAGATGTAGTATGTCTACCTCTGGGGAATGCGAGTCGCCTTTGCGTACTTCTTGAGGTGTATCTGCCGCTGCAATTCACGCAAGAGAGAGGCCACAGATGTACGCTTTACTGAAGACTCTTGCTTCCTTCTGTGAAGAACCAGTGCGCCTTAAGCATCGCTGAGAAACCTATAGTGCAGCATGCGGGGCTTACGACTTACCCTGGCGCTGCTCATTCCCATTCATGCTCGATGATACTCTAGTGCCGGTAGTTGGATTATTTTCAGGAGCAGGCTCCACAACTATCTGCTGATTTTGCAGGATGCAGATAATGTTTTAAAATGAACACTTTAAAGGAATTGCGTGTCTATAGAGGGGGCCGGCAGCCGCCTCTCCGCACAAAGGCAACTTTGCAGTGCCCGCGGGTTGCAGCGGCACAGAGGATGACGGAGAGAAACAGCAGGGGCAGCAGCAACAGCAGAAGCAGCGCAGGTTGTTGCTGAAGACAACACGCAGTGGCCCTAGTTGGGTGCCGCCTTAGTTGGTCTGTTTTGCGGCTTGGAATAATGAGCACCGGCATTAGCCGGGGTTTTTGTGGCTGTGCTGCATCGGGAGCCGGTTGTTTGGGGCTGGGTTTTTTCCCAATGCGTGCTGCATGCATGCAACGTGGAAGTGTTGTATTGTAGCTGCGGGCCAGGCGTTGCGAGCAACTGTGAGGTCCACGCTGATGTGCGCTGCTGCTCCTCTGCTGTGCAGCAGCCCATGCGGAGAACGCCTGCCGGTGCAGGCGGTACGCCAGACCGCATTGGAAGAGCGCTGGCCTCCATGCGGAAGGCCTTCAACGAGGGGGCTGCTCCCGCAGGCCACCGAGGAGGCGCACGAGGAGGTGCCGCAGGAGGGGACATGAGGGGCAAGAGACATTCTGAGCCCAAGCAACGGGCACTGAGGCTTGGGAGCGATATGCTAGAGGGGCTGGATGGGGAAGATGACGAGGATGATGATGAGGGAGATGAGGAGCTGGAGGAGGACGTAGATGATGATGATGATGATGATGATGATGATGATGATGATGATACGGATGATGAGGCGGAGTATGCAGATGAAGACTATGACCCTGTTGCACCCAGAGGGCCCCTCGAAAACAACAACTATGGGGAGATCTGGCTTCCCATTCAAGCGCGGCCTCGCCGCAACCGTAAAGATCACGCCACACGCCGGCTCGTACAAGAGAGCCTCGTGAAGCCTTCCAGTCTAATATATCCGCTGTTTGTGCACGACGAGGTGGGCGAGGTTTTCCTGCATAGTTCCCGGGGCATAGACACAGTAACTCAACGCTTTTAGCGATCTAGAGTCATTCTTAGAGGGTCTGAATCCCCTTGCAGGTATCCTCAAGCAACGTGTATGCATGCTGAGGGCTATGTGCGCCTTCTACAGGAACGCAGCGAGCCGATTGCTTCCTTGCCGGGTCACCGCCGGCTGAGTCCTGCAGACGTGCTGAAGGAAGTAGAGGAGGCCCGACGTTACGGCGTCAACGCCTTTATGCTGTTCCCCAAGGTGGATGATGACCTCAAGAGCCCTATGGGTAGGCGGAACTATTTCGGGAACGGTGCTTGGAGGGAGGGGCGGTGGGTACTTCGTGGTGCAGTTAGCAGTACTGGCGGAAAGCTGCTGGCGAGTCAGGGAGTACCATTGAGAGCGAAATGTGGGGTGTTTGCATGGCGGAATTTGGGGTTTCTGTTTGGCAGGGGAGGAGAGCAGCAATCCCGATGGGCTCATGCCTCGCATTATCATGGCAGTCAAGGACGCCTTCCCAGATGCTTTGGTGCTGGCAGACGTTGCCCTCGACCCCTACAGCACTTCTGGTCATGATGGGGTTGTCGACGAGGAGACGGGAGCTGTGCTAAATGACATGACAGTTTACCAGATTTGCAAACAAGTTAGTCTTGCTGCGATTGCCGTTTGGGGTGTTCTCTCTTGACCCCCGCCTTCCTCTTCAAGTTCTGGTTATATTCCCGTGCTGTGGTTTAGGGTTTAGGGTATAACACCCTTTCTAGTTCCTCGAGAGCAACCCGGCATGCATGATCTACTTACTTTTCGGGTTTAGGGGCCTACCCCGCATTCAGGAGCAAGCGTACCTGAAAGGGCACTCCGTTCTCCACAGCGCGAGAGAAGGCTGTTAGCCTTGTGGTTTCGAAGGGTCCCAGTTTAGGGTTTTTGCGTGAACTGTTGTGCTTCAGTCCGTCAACTTGGCGCGGGCGGGAGCCGACATGGTTTGTCCTAGCGAGATGATGGATGGGCGGGTGACTGCAATTCGAGAGGCGCTGGACATGGAGGGATGCGTTGACACGTCGATATTATCCTACGCATGCAAATACGCCTCTTCTCTCTACGGGCCGTTCAGGGATGCTGTTGGTTCCAGTATCAAAGGAGGCGTGGACAAGAAAACATATCAGATGGATGTCTCCAATGCCATGGAGGCAGAGAGGGAGGCGGAGTTGGGTGAGTGCTTTTCTCCTGTTTCTCTCCGTTCAGTTTCTATTGCGGTTGTCTGCACCTAAGCCTTTGAGAAGGGAAAATGATTTGGTTCCATGTGGTCCAGTGAAACGTTGCCTACCCAGGTACAAATAGGGTAGCTGCATACGGGGGGCCGTGCGGTGTTTGCAATTTATGGCTGCTGTATGCAGATATCCAGGAGGGGGCCGACATGCTCATGGTGAAGCCGGGGACGCCGTATCTAGACGTGCTGCGCCGGGTCCGCCAGAAGACAAACGTGCCGCTCGCTGCCTACCAAGTCTCTGGGGAGTATGCGATGATTAAGGCGGCAGCGGAGAAGGATTGGATCGACGAGAAAGCCGTCGTTCTGGAGACCCTTAAGGGATTCCGCAGGGCGGGGGCCGATGCAATAGCTACGTATTACGCTAAAGATGTGGCCAAGTGGATGGCGGAGGACTGCGCAGGCAGCAGGAGTTTTACTGAACCTTGCTTCTAGTTGCTCTCCTCCTAGTGGCTGTCTTTGTAGTGGCCACACACAGTCTGTGGACATTCCGTATACAGGGCGTATACATATTACAAAGCGGGAAGTTGGCACGAGGCGGCGCGCGTTGGAACAAATCCCAGTGGAAAGAGAGGCTGCCTCGCTTCCTGCGTCCTTGGATGACTGTTGCAAAAATAGTGGAGGGGCTGTCGGG
>CAJFCY010000215.1:0-22390 GCA_904066265.1 Eimeria zaria | reverse complement strand
ATATATATATTTGTGAAATCTGACTGATGGCTGCCAAGAAAATCTTTACAAATTGCCTACAGTAATGCATCACTAATCAGTGGTGGTTTTGATATGTTTGCACTTGAAGTTGTTTGGCAACAGGAATTGCAGCAAGTCGCATTGCAACGCATTAGGTACGCTGCCTCCACTCTGCACCTGCTCTAGGTATTTGTGCCTTGGTGGCCAGAACTCCTGCCGCCTGGAAATTAAACTCAGCTAGTCTTTCTATGACCTTTTGCTTAAGCCGTCTTGACTGTTTTCCAGCTTGCACCGCCCCATGGGATAGGACCGTGAACACACACATTACACTGGTGGCGCAGATTGTAGCATGCTCAAGACGAAGCTCAAACGTGTACTCCTATTAGCGAGAAGCCTGCCATAGTAAAGGACACTACCGTGCCTAACAATTGCATGTACAGTTAGTGCATGCACCAACGGGTTGCCTGGATGTGATAATATGCGGGGCTGCCGTCGAGCACGAGTTACGGCCAGGCGCGCGGTGCAACTCGTGCCAGGCCCCCCCAAGGAGGTAAGTGGGTTGCCACTCCCTGGACGCCTACGGGCTGGGAGAAGAACGTCAGCTGATTTTTTTTAGCTCTTATCTTACAAGTGTTTTGTCTCTTTTGGAGTTGACGACGGTCCTCTAACAAGGTAGAGGACTCCCGTTACATTGTGAGTCTTACAGAGCGGTGTACCTGCCTGCGTTGAACAAAGCAACGTAATTCAAGTTTACAAGCACACGAAAAGAGGTGAGGATACAGAGAAGCAAGAATTCGAGCGGCGTTGCTGGGGAGAAATTACGAGGTCCGACGAAACATGCAGCGCAGCGACTGGGCCGACAGACATGACAGTGGCGGCTGTAGATTCGCCTCATACTGAAGAAACACAAAGCGTCTGTGTTTCCACATACTTGAGTTTATGTTCAAAAGTTGCTGGTGTTGCCTGATACAGGCTGAAAAGTGGGGTCTATCTGGACCTATGGTGACGGGATACAACCTATCACGGTATTCGTTATCTCTGTCTCTACAAGTAGGCTGTCAAGATGACAGACCATCAAGCTGCAAACGTTTAGGCTTAAAGTGATAATCCAGTTCAGAAGCGTGTCATATTACGATAGTGCAGGAATTTTATGCTGGGGCAGTTCTGCAGGACAGAGGCGATACAATGGGGGAGCGCACGCGGCAGGAAGCAATATTATCTTTGTACGGAAATGGGGAAGAGAGCTCTCTCAGCTCTCTCAGCAGCATCTGCATTATCCAAGGTAAGGGGAGTGGAGGGAGGGGGAAGGCTTCTAAGCTGCATAATGGATTTGCTGAAAAGGACGCGAAAATTAATTCGCTCCCTCATAGTGATCCTACGAAGACTGTGGTATTGGCAGATTTTACCCTCTTAACGCGTGAGTAACACCAAGCATGGCCACAACAGAAGAACCAGGCCTTAGATGTGCCCAAAAGAGAAGGTTTGTAGAGGGCATCCCGCCTTCTTGTACCCTAGTGCACCGTGAAAAATTCACTCCCAGAGCAGAACAGACTCTGGGAATGAGTTCATTGCTGAGCCTTAGCGACTGCTGTACTTTGGAGCAGGCATCGAGAGGTAAACAGACGAGTTGCGTACAAAATGCAAAGTTCAACTGCCAACCAGCGCTTTGAATAAACTCCACGTTCATACCGATAACCAATGTCTGGCAAACCTTACAAAGTATCCGAGACTATGATAATGAAAGAGTCGTTCAGTGGCTTTGCCGCCCCACGACGTACGACTTCTAGTAAAGTATAAGACAGACAGTGAGAGGCGGACAGAGGAAGGTAGCCAGAGAAAGACACATAAGGAGAGATAGATAAAGAGAGACAGCATGATGCGAGACAGTTAAATTGTCAAGGGTACCAACAACGCGGTCGCTGAGGTATTCTTTCGATTCCCTACATCTCAGGAACTGTCCTCTGCAACACGACTTGCCTGAGATGACTCCCATTTCCTTTCAAAATTGGTTTCTTCTTAAATATTTACGGTACTGTTTTCCGCTTTCACCGAAACGACGGGAGGCGCGTCAAGCACTATGGCATAGACGGCATCCTTTCGTGATACCAGATATAACGTGAATTCCGTCGAGTGTAGGTTGTAGTTTGTTTATCAAAGAAGGTTTGAGCAAAGTGGATGGTCCTGTTTTAGTGGGACATGGTGGGGGTGGCACAAGAGGGGAACAAGTACGAAGGTCTTTGTGGTTTCCTAGAATTCGCCCCTGAGCCAAAGCATATTTTCCCACATTGTCCGGTATGTCACCAGCAAATGCCGAAGACCATTAACAAACCAAGAATCGTGGACAGTATTTGGACATCCGAACGCATATCGACGAATACCACGATGGATATCAGTTGATTTGCCCTCATCCAGCGGTTGTGATAATATCCACGTCGTCATGAACAATCTCAGCAAGTAAGCCCAATTCATTCCCTATTATATCTCTGTTACGGCAGAGAATACGCCACGACTATTGATCAGTCTTGTGTGGAATATTCACATTTTCCCAAAACGTATTGTTATATCCAAGAACGCGGAGTTCGTTACGCCTTTATGGAGAGAATTTTTAAAGGAAGTAAATATCGACCACATCATGGCCACCGCGAAACATCCGGAGGCAGATGGTCAAGCTGATCGCCCCAACAGTACACAGGTTGCGTGTGAAGCACGGTGGTGCGTTTCTATACCCGCCAAAGTTCATCGAAGCGACTTGGTTTTCTCCATTAAGCAGAATGGCCTTTCAATACAACAGTTAACTCTTCGACCTGTTGCTCTCCGGCATCCTTTGCCTACACTGAGACACCGATCTCTCACCCAATGCTAGGCCTGACTGTTGGAAGCAAGCCGCATACGCCCACCGTTTCCGATTTCCATTCACTGCTTTGCACCAACCCCGGAAAGCATGGCGAGAGCACTAGAACCCCTGGCAGCAAACAGCCACAAGCGGCACTCAACAGTCAGTTTCAACCCAGGCGATTTAATTCTACTGGAGACACACTCTCTTTGAACCACAAATATGTAGGAGCAGCCGATGAAGTTTGCGGCATATTGGCTGTCGTTCCGTGGTTAATGTACGGGCTTAAATAATCAAGTGTCCCCCAACGGGAACAGCGCACCGTATGATTAGTGAGCGTTTTTTAGAACAGTTCATGAATTTCCCGATATTTACCCGCGTTCTCACCATACAAGAGGACAGCACTTTCACAACGAGAAGGGTCGGCTAAACGAGACTGTGATCCTGGCATCGCCTGTCACCAACTCGTGGAGTCCAAAGGAAAAGGCAATAATATGGCAAATGATCAAGACACTGACACCCCCAGTAGGCTTCTCCGCCTTGCAAGTCCTGAGCAGTCCCTCAGGAATATGTACACGCCCTCCTCCTCGACTCTGAAGAGGCATTCAGCCTTGCACCACTAATTTCAGCAAGGCAAGTTATGGCACATCTCAGACAGTCTCGTTCCACAGTAGTTCCGCTCACCTGTACCACTGTACATAGGGCTCTTCAAGACTATGGAGGAGTTAAGCTGCTCTTCGGAAGCCCTTTTCTGAAGTGGTTTGTTTGCTGCTGTCAACGGTAGTGTGTTGGGACAAAGGACTTCCGTTACCCATGCCGGCTAATATATGTCTTAAATTCGTATGCACTGGTAATTGGTGCGATACACAAGGCTGATCAGTAGTGTTTGGTGGGGCATGTTGCTCGCACCTGCTGTGAACCCTGCACTGCTAGCAAATGTAACGCGGCTCCTTAGCATTAGTCGAGGACGGTTGTGGGGTGCAATAGAGACGAAGGAGTCAATATTGGAGTTATTAAAAGGCAGCTAGCCTCCTTCCTCAGATGGCCATACCATAGTGGTACAAGGGCCTGAGACGGCGGGAAAGGAAGCCGCCTGATTGAAGTGCAGTACATCTCGCTGCTGCCGGTGCTGCAAAGCACTCCAACACCACTTGGAAGCACAACCAAGCCCGGTTTGCTGCAAGCACTAAAAGTGCACACAATTGTAGATACTTACTGGGCTCCTAGTATTCGGCGCACAAGCAAATAGAACCGCTTTGTCGAACTTAACAGCAGGCTATGCTACAAGGGTATCAGCACCGTATGCGGCCAGATGCTACCATGCTAGTAGTGCACGTGCAGCATCAAAGGCAAGCATACCCAGCTAGCGTCTCAATGCCTGCATCATTACTGTATATAATTGTTAACTATTTACTTGGTCATCGGCAGCCAACTTGCTCTGAATCAGCAATGCATGCCAAACTTCGAGTGATTATGGTGGAGAGCCATCATCGTGGATTTCATTCAGAGGAGAGAACAAGCAATTTCTGCTTCTAAGTAGTTAAGTGAAACAATATAACATTGGTAGTTTACAATTCGGTGGTTCCTTTAATGTATATGAAGACTTACCCGTAGGTTTCTGTGCTCATCTACTAGCATGCTTGATAGCGCGGGGTCGGCACAGACCAGCAGATTCAGCATATCGGCCCCCTATCATTCAAAAGCTATGGGCTTCATGAATCTAAAGGTAATTATTTACTATATTATATTGAATTCTTTTATCCACATGCTTTCTGTCTCGGTTTTGACCCCTTGAGTGTCTACGATGTTTCCTTCTTAGCTCGGAGCAGCTATGCTCGACGTTACCACAGCCTCAATTCACAGCACTGGATATGCTTTATTGCCTTTGGATTTTTCATAGTTATTTCAGGTTTTGTTAATAGATTCAAATGTGCTTTGTGCATGAGCATCATTGATTTGGAGGCTGGCTGTAGTGGCTTCGTCGTCAGTACTTGAAATATCGATAGCTACCTCGATTCAGCTAGAGACGCGGGGAATGTTGTTATCCTAGATTTGATGCTACTTATCTCTCTATGCCGCAGTATCACTTATTTGTTTTCCTTTCCCTGGTGTGAGACTCCAGGCGTTCGAACGACCATTGGCCATACGGGGTGCTCGTGAAATTTTTTTTTGCAAGTATTGTAGGAAGGCTCAAAAGAGGACTCCATGGCGGCTAGCTGGTCTCTAGAGGAGGAGACTCCTCCATGGAATCAGAATGCCTCCAACGTACATTCAGGTTTACCGGCGGGAAGCCGCAATAGAAGCACCCAAGGTGCGCTCCCCCGCACGAGGTCCAGGTCGTCTGCAGGGACACAAATCCAAGGGGCACGACAGGTACTCGCAACACTTGCTGCAGTCTCAGCTGTCATATTCCTTGCCTACATGTGCAGCTTGTTTATTCGGAGAAGAATAGCTGGTACTCCATTTGGGCGGAAACTGGCAGCTGGCGCGGGTGGCGAAGGTAGTGACGAGTCAGAGTGGTGCATCTCAGAAGAAGAAGAAGTTCCAGATGGTAGACCTGAATATCCTCACATGCAGCATATCCAAAGCCCAGGTGTTACTGGTGAAGTTGCCCAGACCAAGTCAGAAGCATTAGTGTTGCTGGAGAGAATAACTGCGTCTGCCGGCCATGTCAGTGTCAGTGCCACGAGAGTGCAACTGGCCACAGCTAACGACAAGAGGGGTCGTAAAAGGAAAAGGAAAACGCGTGAAAGTGTGGATGAAGAGACGAAGAAGCTTATAGTTGAACCACCTTTTGAGGGAACCCCTCCAGAGGCAGCTTCACCATTTCAAAACCCAAGTACCCAGTCGTCTGGTGATTCTTCTTCTCCTGGGGTCTTAGATCCTTTCACCGAAGAAACTTGGCTTCTAGAAAAGGTGCCACGCGGCTTGCAACCTCCACCAGGGCGAAGAGAACATGAATTGTTTACACAGGAACATATAGAACAACCAACCGATTATTCTCCCCCGCAAACAGGCCCAGCATATCCAGGATTAACTGAAGACGTGTCTACTCAGGAGGAAGCTCCTTTAGACCTGTCACTGCCCTCGAGATCACGAGCCCGCCTTGTTGCCCAGCCTGCGTCATCAACACAGTCGCAACAAACTGTACAAATACAGTCTTTTACGGAGTCGGTGAGTATAACGCAAATGGGAGTCAGCGTGACGCCTTTGTCGATGCCAGGAAGTAGCAGAGAACCCGAACCAGCGGCAGCAAGTGACGAGAAACTTCCCGCTGCCACATCAGCGAGCCAAACGGATCCGACAATATTTACCACTCCTAGTATATCACAAGCTTTATCTCTTAAAGAGCTCTTGGAGGTGCGTCTCGGAATATATTCAACTACTCTTTGCAGATCTCTCCATGCAGTGCAGTGCAATGCCAATCGCCCTGCGGTGTTCTTGTTGCTTTTGTTGTTGTTGTTATTGCTGCTGCGGCTGCTGTTGTTGTTGTGACGAAGGGTGGGTTTCTTTGTGTCTGATGCGTGTTGCGAAACAACAGAGAAACGTACAGCTTTCTTCACCTGCAGCTGGACCTTCACAGTCTCATGAGCACGGAGTAGCAGAAAGTGCGGCGCCAGTATCCACCCTTCGAGGTTTGTTGGTACCAATACCGGGCATGAGCGCTACCCAGCCTAACGCAAGGCCAACAACTGTGGTTCCACCGCATATGCTCGATCTATATAGGAGGGTAGGTTTTCCTGTATGCCTTGGCACTCATAGACCAAGCCTAGTGTTAGTTGTGTCTGTGGTTCGTGCTTTCTATAATTTTTGTCAATAGCTTTTGCTGTTCGCCAAATAGGCTGGCTGCGATTGGTGCTTTGCTAATTAAAAATGCAGTGGAATTGAGGGAGTGTGTTATGCTTCGCCCGATTTGTATCTGCTCAGGCAGAGGCTGCAACGTACGAGATTTGGGCTGTGTTTAATTGGATCGGGAAAATGTTTAGGGGAATTCCTGATGAAATCCTCCAGACCCACCCATTTTGCCGTCTATCTGGAGTGCAGCTCAGATTCAGCAAAAGGGTGTTCTGCGATGAATCTGCAGAGTGGTTTAGTCGTACAACACAGAAAGCAGTCTTGTTACTTGCAGAAAGCTGTCGGCTACTGAAGAAGCCCGCGCTGACCTCCTCAGAGTTTGATGCGCTTATGATTAAGATGGAGCGGTTGGTTGGATATGCAAGGAGCCTCGAAGAGCCTCATATAACCCCTAAAAATGCTGCTGAAACTTTTGGAAGGGCGTTTATGATATTGGATACGCTACACTGCTCAGCAGAAGTGCTTGGAGAGAGTTCCAAGAAGCAAGAGTGGTGGCCGTCTGTTATCCGTTTTATAAAAGATGTAGGGAATCAATGGCATCCCAGAAGGAAAAACTATGGAGGGACATCTTGGCGTTTTCCCATTGCACGTGCGCTTGAGGTTGCGCTCGATTTCTACAGGCTAGGGTACAGGCCTCCCTGGAAGCTTGTACTCAGCTTAAAATTGGCCCTTTTACTATCACCCAAGTCGGCAGAATTCTCCAACCCTAAATGGAACTCGTGGAGAGAAGACGCGGCAAACTGGCTTCATCACGTCACGATAAGAGCACAAGCAGCGATAGATGCACAAGCACCACAGGGAGCAGCAAAAGGCCCAGCAGACCCCCAGCAATGAAGGGAAGATCGAGCACCAATAAATTACAGATAATGGTCAGGTCTCACGTTGGTTGCATCCCCGAAAGTTGCAACAGGGAAATACAATGTTAGGAAATAATTATTCAAATACCGGGTTTATTTATGGAGCTCTGGAGGTTCGTATTGGCCGATGTGCTTCTCCCGGTGAGGTACGTTACAAATGTATAGACTTTTGTAAATGAACTAGAGGCCTCTAGTGATGGGTAAATTTAGGCGCAAGGGAACTATTGATACAAGGTGACTAGTTTAATGGGCTTGGCAGTCAACAATCAGAATGAGATGGCTGTAATTGGGGATGAACGTCATGTCCAGAGCCAATGAAGACCCGAATTCTAATGAGAGTACCTACTGTTTTGGCTTAGCGAAGGGGGAGCCAACAGCCAGCATTCCGGTTGTCTTCTTGTGTGGGGGGTGGCGCTCGCCGCGGCAGCTGGGAGTGCCAATGTGTAATTTGTTGTCGATAATTTGGTATGAACTTTCCCTGGATGCTGTTTATTTAGCTTTCTCTTTCAGTACATGTGAAGATTTAGCTACAGGTGTGAGCGATTAGCTCTCATGCTAGCGGTCTTGCGGGCAATATGCAAACACACCAGCTGATGGTGAAGCCCAACAGTGACGTCTTACTTCTGGGATACAAGGACTTGGAGGTAAGCATTTTTGTAAAAATACTGATTTGATAAGATTTGCTGATTCTTATTGCTTATTTTTGATGTTCTTTCTCCATCACGGTCTTTCAGTTTCTGGAGTGGACAGCAAGCCCGTCTCGGCGGTTCGCTCCAGACGATATATGAAACTTGTGTATTCGTTGCCATTCAAGCATCCATGGAAAACCAATAAAACCCAGGGAGTGCCTTTTGTATCCTATAATAAAATATCTCAAAATTTTAGCTTGGCGGGGGCAAGGCCTCTGGAGAAGTCTGCTTTTTCCCGCGGTGGCTGATTGGTGGCACCGCGTGCGCAGGCGGTCACTCCCCAACGGAGTACAAGAATTTCCATGTGAAAGCTTGTGCGAGGCTTTCAGACAGATCATGATCCTTGTTCGATCTGGAGGTCGTACATTTATTCCCACTTGCACGCTCGCCGGTTTTTGGGAACCAAGGAGCTCTTCGCGGTTGCGCAGAGTATCCGTGCATATGTATAACAGGGAGCCCGGTTGGCTTTTCAAGTGGGGGTGCTTGCAACACTAGTTGCAGAAAGGGAGGTTGTGACTCATCTCCGGCTTCCTCACCTCGCTCCTAGGCCCCCGTGCAGGTGTGCCCACTTCGCCTCGAGATCGGTCGGGAGGTCAGTCAGCTACTCTTTTGGTGGTGTGGCACGGCCTGCGATAAGTTTGTACGCGGATCTCGACTTGCGTGTAGGCTGGCTATGAAGGTCATAAAGTTAGTGATAAACAACTGTCTATAGTGCGGGTACATGCAACAAAGGGAGTTTGGCTGTGCTTGCAACGAGGGCCCTCGATGTTACTGGAGGACCGTGAACTGCAAAAGAGTAAAAATATTTATAAGGTAAGAGTCACGAAAAGCAGGTGACCTCTTCCCCCAGCCTTTAGGCGTACAGGGTGTGGCAACCCACTTACCTCATCGCGGGGAGAGGAGGCGGCCAGGCACGAGCTGCACCGCACCTCGCCGCAACTCGTGCTCCACGGGCAGCGCCACATGCTATCACATCAAATCCCCCCTCTGCTGCATGCACTAACTATATGAGAAATTGCTAGACACTTAATTGTCCCTTAGTTGGCAGGCTGCTCACAAGTAGGAGTATGCGTCACAACTTCATCTAGAGCCTGCTACACTACAGGGTCAGTGGCCCGACTGTCAGTAGAATAGTGAAACTCGTTAGAAGTGTGCGTGGCGGGGAGAGGCACTACGAGCGGAGCGCAAGACCCCGGCGCAAGGGGACAATGGTTCCGGCCAGCAGCGGAGAGAATTATTTCTAGGGATAATGCACACGGTTGTTCCATCAAGAACAGACCAACTGGGCTTGGTAGAACACATATTTTTCCCTCTCAACATTATTGGTCTATTTATGTGTTACTTCTCTGGTGTTGGCAGTACTCGCTGTCCGGTAGAACCATAGATTCCAGCAACCAGTGTGTTATGGGAGTTGTCGGCCTTATTATAGGACCGTCGTGAGCTGCAAAAAATCAGAAATGCTCATGAGAGTCCAAAAAGGCAGCTGACATCTCTCTCAAGCCCTTAGACATCCAGTGCGCAGCAGCCGGGCTGCCTCCGCGCGGGGAGAGGAGGCGGCCAGGCACGCGTTGCAGCGCACCTCGCCGCAACTCGTGCTCCACGGCAGCACCGCATGATAGCATATCCAAGCCCCCTTCTGCTGCATGCACTAGCTCTATAAGCAATTGTCGGGCACATAATTGTCCTTTGGTAGATACGCTGCGCACCAGTTGGAGTATGCGCCTCAAATTCATCATCTAGACTATGCTGCACAGCGCTTATTCCCTGCTTCTTCCGCTCTTACATTTGAACTTTCTTGCGGAAAATCAATTACTGCATTTAAGTAATATACTAGTTTGTACATATTCTGAGATTCTCCTACCTCTTCTCCGACGCGAGGAGAATACCCCTCCTGATCCCCAGGATACTACACCTCCCTACCAGCCTCAAGCTCAAGTGAGCACAGCGGCACAAAAGCATGGTCCTAGTGCGAGGAAGCCTGACATGAGCCACAACACACCTTGCTGCAACTTGTGCTGCAAGGCAACCTCCCCATGCAAAAGCCAACTTCCTTGTCATGCATGCACCGATACTGCAGATAGTTGCTATGCACTTATGTGTCCCTCGATAGCCTGTCTGCAGGCAAGTAGGAATGCATGCACAAACTTTAGACAGAGAGTAACATGGCCCATCTGGCATCTGTAAAGAGCAGTTTTCGCGTTAACATATCTAGTATGCCATTGTGAAAATTCAAGTGCGTGGTGGCAGCAGCCGGATGTAAAACCAGCTTTATTGTCAGGTCCCACACCTGCAACGCTGGAATCTTTGGTTATTTTATTAAGTTATGCACATTCACTTTCCGGGTTTCCATTGATGCCGGATGTCGAATATATATATATCCCACAATCTGAAGCGAACCAGCGAAGCAGCGATATCGCTGACTTACGAAACCGGCATGACGCGATAGAGAACAGAGTCGAACACACATTCATTATCAACAAATTAAGTGAATAACGGATGCTTACAAAAAAGTTTATCACCAAGTTTCAAGGGCCGAAACGTGCGACTGATAGAACGCGTTATGTATCTCCGCTCACGACGCCAGCATACCAGATGACCGCTACGACCTGTAGCTGAGCCTTTGTATGTTATTGAACGGAATACCGAATAAGCAGCAGCCGCACAGAGAAGAAGGTACACATTGGGACTTCCTGTTGCCCTCAAGAATTGGCGTGTTTGTCAGTCGTTTTAAGGATTGTGTGCTGACTGCTGGCTTTGGTGAATCGGAACAAGAGGCACCTTCAAATGAATTCGGTTCTTCATTGGTCCTGGGTTTCGCCTCCTCTGTGTCTGTCAATTGGAGCTGCTGTTTCGCGATAGTTGGTCGTCTAATTCACAAAACCTCTCCAGATTGTCAGCACCCCTTAGTAGTTCCCTTATCATTCAAGAGTTATAACCAGAGTGTTCTGATTCATCTACGGATATAAAAATAATCTGTACAGAACTTGTCGGGAGATATCCGTCATCTGAATCGAACCGAACATCTAGAATTGTATCAATGATCCCGCCTATGAATAATTAATTCTCACCATTAATTACTCTACCGTTAATTACTTCCCTCGAGTCTATTAAACTCCAAAGATAGGTGGAAATGATTCATTCCTGCAATAAGACTGCTTCCTAGCTTTCTCATATATGCAGCTGAGCAAACAATTTGGGGCTACAAGACGTGTGATATCGGACCCACATATGTATCCCAGTGGGGCAGGCACTTTATTCCACAGATGGTGGCATGTTGGCTTCTTTTGCTACTGTTTGCTAGCATGTCTCGCGTAAACGGCATAATGAAACCAATCTCCCGAATCGTTTCTCCAAGGTTCCCACCTGTAATGCTGGAACCCCGACGCGGAAACTTCCAGAAAGAGAACAAGTTTCAGGCCAAGCACAAGACTCAAAGGAGGCCTTTCCCCTATCTTATAGTATTCAAAAGCAGCTTTCACCGCCTTGAAAATGGTTTGGCGCCAAGGATCATCTTGAGTCATATGTTTTGGTAGCTTTCTTTGATTAATTTGCGCTTCTATATGATTGATTACTTCAGGCCACCACTCCTCTTTCTTAGCACTCCTTCCGAGGACTTCAGTTGCGCAATATAGAGTGTCGAGAATAACAAACGCCTTTCCCAAAGAAGAAATAAACAATTTTTCCGAGATATCGACCTGCATGACATAGGCTGCATATCCGCTTAATCGCTCTGTCAACTCCACGAGCGCGTCAAACTCTTCGCTAGTCAGCCACGGGTGTTTCATTATTTCCCTGCAGTGCGAAAGAAGCGGCAGTAAAACTCTATCTCTAGCAGCAAATTCTTTTGCAGAACTTTTGTCGAAAGCCTTCATGGTGAGTCTCATCTGAACACCAGGATGCCGGTAAAATGGGTGCGTTCTAAGGATATCCTCAGAGAATTCTTCAAACGTTTTCTTTATCCATGGAAACCAATTACAAATTTCATTGACTGCCGACTGTGCATGCGCCAATATCACCTGGGCAAACAATAACGCAATATATCTTCCCTATTGCAGCATTCTATTAGCAAAATAGCAAACGCAACCACCCAATCATTACAAGCAAAATAGGCTATACATGCAACTAACAGAAAACACCAACCACAGACGAAACTAACACTAGGCTTGGTCTACTGGGGATGGGTGTCAAGGTATAGAGTAAAACCCACCTGCCTATGTAGTTGGCCTGCCAGCTGTGAAGCCGCAGATGTGGCTCCTGGGGGGGACCGGGAGGAGTCGCTGTCCGGTTTTGATGCCAACAAACTTCGAAGGGCGGATAGTGGCCTCACACTTCCTGCTGCTCCGTGCTCATGAGCATGTGAAGGTCCAGCTACAGGTGAAGGAAGCTGTACGCCATCTCTCTGCTGCTCCACAACACGCATCGGACACGCAGAAACCCACAATTCGTCACAACAGCAACAACAAAAATAACAATAACAATAAATAACAACAACAACAACAACAACAACAACAACAATAACAACAAATGGCACTGCATTGCATCGCATGTTAAGATATACCAAGAGTAGTTAAATTTATTCCGAGACGCACCTGCAGGGATTCTGCAGGAGATATACTGTGTGACCGATCAGAGGTGGGAGATGTTGTTGAATCGACTTGGCCTGTTGGAGTGGCATCGGGGTGTTGCCATTGACTTGTTGTTGGTTGTTCGGAGTCTTCGCTACTACTACTACTACTACTACTACTACTACTACTACTACTACTACTACTACTACTACTACTACTACTACTACTTGATATTGGGGGAGGTGTTGCCTCTCTGGTTGTTGTAATACCCATCGCTTCCTGGAAGAAGTCTGCTTCCTGAGTTAATAGCCAGTCAGTTAATGAGGTTCCTTGAATATTGCTACTGGATTCTGATAAGACTGACTCGAAGAACCTCAGAGGGTCTGGATCGAACACGCCAGGTGTACCATCTACATCGGGTTTATCTGTAGGTATTCCTGTAGATACTTTTTCTGCTTCCGTGAGTAAAGGTAGTAGACTGTCCTGACCAGCGGACCCTGATAGATCAGTCTCAAGTGTAGAAAATATCCTTTGAACTGTCTCCTCATCAAGAAGCCATGCATCTTCAGAAAATGCACCTTCAACTTCAGGTAGCATTGACTCAATAAGTGTATCAACCGCAGGATCAAGAAGGGGTAGTGGCCGACCCTGTGAGGCTCCCTCTACCGGTGTATCCCCTCTAAACTGTTTCGCCTCTCTATCCACACTACTATCCGCTCTCGCCTTCCTCTTAATACCCACTTGAACTCTAGCTGTGTCTTCATGCGTTGTCACTTCATGCGAAACGCCCTCGCTGGGAGCCGCCGCAGGTACCCCCAGCGGTGGCGAGTCTGTGTCTGACTCGGTGTACCCTTGTTCTGAAGAAGAAGGTGTACTTGAACTTGTGGTATACGATTGAGCATAATCAGGGGTAGTGCTGTCTGGTGAAGATTCGTCTGTGGTACACCATTCTGATTCATCACTATCTCCGCCACCCGCGCCACCTGCAAGTTTGCGCCCCAATGGAATACCAGCTATTCGTCTTCGAATAAACAAACTACACATATAGGTGAGAAATATAATAACTGAGATTGCAGTAAATGCTGCGAATAATTTTACTGTTTTTGTTTGCTCCGCTGTGCAGGGCCTATGCCCTGGAAGGGAGGGGGCATTGTTCGCACCCCTATTGCGGTTCCCACTTGGCAAGTCTAAATACACGCTGGAGTTGGCCTGGTTCAATGTAAGAGGATCCTCCTTCAGCGTCCAGCTTACCGCCATAGAGCCTTGTGTGTAGAGTCTTTCACAAGTATCTGCAAAACGCTTACACCTACACCTACGAGGCGGTGAAAACGTAGGAATAACCAGGAACTCAGTCTCGTATAAGTAAAACTAATGCTTGGTAACGAGGCTTCGAGAGAGAAACTACATTAATTCGAGAATAACACCATTCCCCGCATCCTGAACCGTGTGCCCGCGCGGCAAGAGGTGGCCTTCGGTATTTCAAATACTGATGACAACGCCACTATGGGCAGGCTTCAAATCAATGATGCTTATGCAAAAAAGTACAATTGATTCTATTAACACAACATGAACTAGATATGAAAAATCAAGAGGCTAGAGAGTATATCCTGCGCCGTGAATTGCGGTTACAGTAACACCGAGCCGTGCTGCTCGTGTTGACGGCAACATTGCAGACCCTCAAGGCAACAAAACAGTAAGGAAGAGCATTTAACGAATAGAATTAAGCATTTAAATACAAATGATTATCTGAAATTACATGAAACGGAGATATTATGGGCACTTGAGCACACGCCGTGCGTTATAGCGGATCATCTCGTCCGTGTCGATCCGCCTACCCTCACATCAGTTTACTAGTTGTTGAGCACAGACATCTGTACATACGTTATCATACATATTCAAGAAAAACTTTGTTTGAAAACTCATAGTACATTGTTAATTTTAAATGAAAACAAAATAAAAAGACTGCACTATGCTGCCTCTTGTTAAACTCTGACGGTGAAACACAGGATGCTGGCTCTGAAACATGTTTGTCTGAATGTGGTACATGTTCTACTACATAAAAGCAGCCAGAGTACATCAAGCCAATCATATACTTAATAAATGTCCCCAGTTTTAGTGCAATCATCAAAATATTGGTTGGCGATACTCCCGTAGGAGGTTGCCGTGCAGCAAGAGTTGCAACGGGGAGTAGTTGTGCCATGCTTGTACTTGTATTTCTTCTACTTGCGTGCAGGCTGGCTACGGACGGCCAACGATGTGCTTAACAAATCTATGCAGTATTATTGCTTTCACCAAAGAGTTTGACACTTCTTGTGTTTGTAGCTCCCCCAAAATATTGTACGCAGCAGTATTGCAACGCAGGCCAGGCGGCGTCCTCTTGCCAAAACCTCTACAAGCTTCTACCGCTGTGCTAAAAACAGGGAAACTCCAGAGAATTCAGCTGCAGTGGGGAAGTCTTTTTTCATGCATTCGACTCCACTGCTACTTTCGGCAGTCCTCTGCTAAGCTCGGCAACCCTCGTTACATCTGGCAACACCGGCAGCACTGCGCGTGCTATTTTTGCCAAGTCCATGGGAGCAGGACTGTTCTATACATCGAAGGAATGCTTGTGTTCAGGTGGCATGTGGAACGAGCACTTACAGCAGCTGCGGGGTAACAAGACTCTCGACCCTGTTATAGGAACGTTGTTGCATTGCGCTTGGCGAACTCCCTGCTGCCAATCCTTATATGCCCATGTACTTCTCTGCTAGCTACATTCCGATACATAAAGTACAAATCCCTTAAATACACTTAATTAGTCCTTAAAGCACATTCTGGTCCATCTATATATGTTAAAGAGGAGAATAAAGGATTTATCTTTAGGCGTGACCCCCCCAAGTTGGGTCAGTGCCTCAGCGACGCAGCCAGTCCCAGGACCCTGACGGGCTGCCGGGCTGCAATGGCTCGTTGCCTGGTGTCCATATTTCTTGCTTAAGCGCTCTAGGTTAGTGCTGATACTATGTTATATCGTCTCCTTTCACGGAATAGACCGATAGTGAAACGAGAGTCCTTGATCTTATCAAAGGTGTAACGAGAGTCCTTGATCTTACCAAAGGACTACCGTGAGCTGCGAAAAGCCAAATACTTAGAAGACAAGAGTCCGTACAAGCAGCTAACCTCCTTCCCCTGAGCTTAGGCAACCATAGCGCTGCCGCTCGGCTGCGTAAGCACGGGGATTTGGGGCAGCCTGACATATGTTGCAGCACACCTCGCTGCAACTCGTGCTGCACGGCATCCGCAAATCTAGGCACATCCACGCCCCCTTTTTGGTGCATGCATTGACTCAATAGGCCATCGTTGAACACATCCTTCTGCGTTGGTAGGTAGTCTACTCGCCAGTCTGTGTACACGCCTGAAACGCACGTCTGACCGTCTCAACTGTTTGGCCGTGCAAGGAGTGTACGGCTCGACTCTAGGAAGGCATGCTACATCTGCCGCCCCTCGCCCGCAGAGGGCACACGTCCTCGTGTGCTGTGGTACGACGGAGGAATGGAAAAATAGGAGAAGAAAACAAAGAGAACAAACGAGCTAGCCAAAACCAGTTTTTGAAGGTTATATCCTAGGAGGGTTCAGGGATATTTCAGGGCTGTGTTTTATCGTGGAAAAGAGACTGGAGATGCTCCGTTTGTATCGACTTACGGATTTGCTCCTCAGAGACCCATTCTGTATGCTTTCCACATGCCCACCGAACTAAATATTTCCGTCTTTCCTGACCTCTGCGCGTTGTTAAACGAGCGTCGAGGACCTCCGTCTCCTCCAGCTGCTCTCTCTCCCTGTGACGCTCCTTTTGTTGAGTGCGAAGGATACGAGGATATTTTGGGGATTCTCGAAACTTCTTTAGAAAACCAACATTTATCGTATGATGACATCTCCAATTTGGTGGTAAATCCACAATATAAGCCAGTGCATTGACACGAGAACGGACCGCGAACAGTCCTACCCATCGCATAGCAAACTTCCTCGGCTGCTCGCCCCGCTGCGCCCTACGGAGGGCGTGCGAATCGACAAGAACCAGGTCGTCTGGGTTGAAAGTGATAGCGGAGCGTCGTTTGTCGTAATATTTAACCTGGAGTTCCTGTGCTTTCCTCATACATTCCCGTCCTGCTGCTAGCTGTATGCGAAAGTCTGAGGCCGCATTTATACGGGGCTGGCTGTCGACCGCCAGGTTCAAGACCGGCTCATCCAACGGCGTTTCCGTGTAAACGAGAGACGCCGGAGAACAACGGATAGAAGAGTGTACCGTTGTATTATTAACCCATTCTGCACAAGGAAGGAAATCAAGCCACTTTGTTGGGTTCTGCTGAGTGTAGAGCCGTAAATACTGAGCCAGCCTGCTGTTGGTGCATTCCGTTTGGCCGTCTGCTTCTGGATGGTTCGCGGTGGTCATGTTGTGGTCTATGTTGAGTTGTTTCATAACTTCTTGCCGGAATGTGCTGACAAACTTCGGATCTCTGTCAGTTATGTTACTTTTTGGAAAACCGTGGAGCTTCCATACGCTATTAATGAAAAAACTGCGCTACTCCCTCAGCGGTAATCGAGCTTGAACAGGCAATGAAGTGGGCATACTTGCTGAATGTGTCCACAACCACATAGATACTATTGCAGCCTCTTACTGAAGGCAGGCCTACTATGAAATCCATTGAGATATCAGTCCAGATCCGTTCGGGGATCGGAAGACTCTGAAGGAGGCCGGGTTTGAGGGTGTTCCGCGGCTTATGCTGCTGACACTCCGGGCAAGTGATGACGTATTCCTTCGCTGAGGGGCGCATCCTAGGCCACCAAAAGGCCCTTGCCACTCGTTCTACTGTCGTATTCACTCCACCATGGCCCGCTAAAGCATGATCATGCTTTGTTTCCCAAAATCTCTGTGCGAAGCGATGCAGGAACGTATAACCGACGGAGCTCACGCTTCGTCTGGTACCACAAGAGATTGTCATCCGTGCTGTAGTGCTTCACCCGTCGTCCGTTGTTGAGTTTAGCGGGGACTGCCGCTGCATGAGAATCTAATGAGTAAGAAGAACGCATTTTAGAAAGAAAACGAGAGTCTTCGCATATAAGAGGGGCAGCAGAACACAGTGTCTGACCTGGGGGACGTCGTGAGAGGGCGTCGGCGACCACATTGGTGATGCCCTTGATATACTTGACAGTGAAATCGTACTGCGCCAGCCGGCAAAGCCACCTGACAACTCTTTCATTATCGTAGTCCTGAAAACTCTTCGTGAGATGCGTTAGATATTGGTGATCAGTTTGAATGGTGAAATGCCTACTGTATAGGTAATGCCGACACTTTTTTACCCCCCACCAGACCGCATAGAGTTCCTTTTCACTTACCGGATACTTCTGTTCTCTTTCCGTGGAGCGCTGTGAGTAGCAAGCGATTATTTGGTGTTTTTTCGAGTCTATATCCTGCTGAGAAAGCAGTACCCCTACTGCTGCGTCAGTAGCATCGGTTGTTAGGAAAAAGGGTTTGTCAAAATCAGGGAGCGCCAGCACCGGGAACGATGTGAGGTGTTGGATGAGGCTTCTTGCGGCTTCATCTTCACTCTCCGTCCAAGCAAGTTGCTTGTCCTTTTTAAGTAGATCCCTTAGAGGGGCAGCAATACGAGCGAGTCCAGAAATGAAGTTGCGATAGTAGGAGGCGAGGCCGAGAAACTTTTGTACGTCCGTCCTGGTGTACAGAGGTAGGGGCCGCGTGCGAACCGCGTCTATCTTCGCTGGGCCCGGTTCAACTGCTGCTGCAGAAACACGAAAACCTAAGAAGCTGATTGTTTACATGAAAAACGAACACTTCTGTGGTTTCACAAACCACGGTTCCTCCCGAAGCAGTTGCAGAGCACACCGCATATGCTGTAAGTGCACGTAAATGCTGTTGGAAGTGCTGAGAGGTGCACACTCTCAGTATTTCCTGGCACGTAGGCCTCGACACTGTCATCAGGGGGGAGCATGAGCGCCCTCCACTGGGTCATCCACGGCATACCTAGGATTATGTCGTGGTGAACTGATCCAACATAGAAGTCCCGTATCATGGAAGTGTGACCCTTTCCAGACTTAATATCACATTTTACACCCATCGTTTTGCCGATCCTGCTGTCCTACCTGCCATCCACGAAATGTAGTCGCACAGATTGCGCCAACGAGTGAACAGTCAGGTTGCACCTCCGAGCGGTTGCTTCCTATAGAATGTCCACTTCGCACCCCATGTCAAGTAGCGCATGCAGCTCCTGAGCGTTAATACGAACTTGTAATAGCACTGAATTGACCTGAAGGGGGTCTGCTGGTGCGACAATCACCTCTTTAGGCCCCATCATTGCTTCGCACGTTGCGTGGGGGCCCGAGCGTTTCCCTGTTTCCTCTGTTTTTTCCCTTGGCGGCGCTGCTCAAAGTCCTGTTTCTCCAACTCCTTTGCCCTTTTCATTCGCCTGCAGTCGCGAAATATATGACCTTGTCTTTCCCAAAAGAAGCAGATGCGCTGCTTAGCATGTCTTTCCGGCTTTTTGGGTGAAGGAATTCATTGGCTGACGTCGGGTGCTGCCTCTGGTCCCCTTCAAAGCTGGTGTGGCGTTCACAGCCCCAATATCCATGGGCTCCAAATCCGAATCGTTTCTAAACACGCTTTCTCCCTTCTCTGCTAGAGCTGCTGATGTTGTATTTTTTCTTTCTTTTATGCGAAGATATTCCATCATTTGGGTAAGTTCAACCTTAACGCCTTGGAGTTCCCTCTCTGCCACCCAACCGGTTACGGATTGCCTCTCCCCTGGAAATAGCCCTGCGATGAACCAATTATATTGAATCTCCTGGTCTACTGCTGGGCTTCTGATCACCAGTTTCTCATATTCCTCAATATACCGTTCTATCGACAACGTTCCCTGCTTCAGTTTTCTTAGTTCCCCTAGAGCTTGTTCCCTTGCAGACCTGGGAATAAACCTGCACCGTAACTCCCTGCGGAAAGCCTCCATGGTCCTTATATGCTCCGGGAAGTTGGAACCTTTAGTTAGGTGGAGCCACCATCGTCGTGCGTCCCCCTTTAGTAAAGAAGATGCCAACACCAGTTGTACTTCTTCAGGTACGTTTTGGAGACGCAGATACCAGTCCAGGGAAGCTAGGAACTCCTCCAGTGCATCTGCATATCGGCGTCCATCGTATTTGGGTGGCCGGCAGAGCCGGAGGCATTCTTCATGAAGTGATTTTGTTGAAAATGAACTTTTCTCTGGACGTGATGCAGAAATTTGGTTCATTTCTGCTCTGCTGCACCTCCGTTCATCTGTAGCCTCCCCACAAGAGGGCAGACCGTGATCTATCTCCATGATTGTGACGAGAAAGGGGATATGCTTAAAACGACGAGTGAGCAAAATGCTTGCTTGTTTTTTTCTCTTTACTTATTTTTTCCTTTTTCTTTTACTCGTTACTGCTACCCCTTGAATCGCCAGGCAACAGCGGTGGGGATCGGTGTGCGCATCCTTCGCGGAGAACCATGCAGTGCTACCAAGTGTAACGAGAGTCCTTGATCTTATCAAGGGACTACCGTGAGCTGCGAAAAAGCCAAATACGTATAAGACAAGAGTCCGTAAAAGCAGCTGATCGCCTTCCCAAGACCTTAGGCAACCATAGCGCTGCCGCTCGGCTGCCTGAGCACGTTGAGTTGGGGCAGCCCGGCATATGTTGCAGCACACCTCTCCGCAACTCGTGCTACACGGCAGCCCCATATCTAGGCACATCCACGCCCCCTTTTGCTGCATGTACTAACTCAATAGGCAATTGTTGAACACATCCTTCTGCGTTGGTAGGTAGTCTACTCGGTAGTCTGTGTACACATGTAAAGCGCACGTCTGAACGTCTCAACTGTTGGGCCGTGCACGGAGTGCACGGCTCGACACCACGTAAGGCATGCTACAACATCCTTCTCCGGTGGTAGGTAGTCTACGCACCAGTCTGTGTACACGTCTAAACCGCGGGTCTCAACGTCTCAACTTTTGAGCCGTGCTAGAACTCCACGTAAGGCATGCAACACCTTTGATAAGATCAAGGACTCTCGTTACAGATATGACACCTGGCCCGTCTTCGCACCTCATCTAGGCCCTTGACATGCTATGTGCAGGATACCTTGGTGCTGCATACAAGGCCAGTCTCCTTTTCGGAAGCCGAATCTAACTTGTTGGATCTGACTGAAGCTCGCGATGCTCCTCAGCTAAAGCGCTTCGCTGCACCGCATCAGCGAAACCCTCCATCTCGGTGTACGAAGGATGACTAGAGGCTCAAGGGATACCAGCTGGCACCTAAAAACCCTGATCTCAGGTACTGTGACTCCAATGCAGCTAACGAGTTCACTTCATTACAATCGACGACTCGTGTTGCATGCATGTTGGTGAGATGTGTGTGTGCAGTAAATATAAGAAATTACAATTTATGCATCCTGGTATAATACAATATAACTTAAATATTCTATATTTACATGTTTAAATTGTTTGTTTAACCTAATAACTTAAAGAAAAAGGTGTACATACACCTGACGAGGGGTCCAGCGAGAGTCGGCAGCCCCGCCGGTAGTCCAGTGAAGCGGGCTGGTGAGGGAAGCTGCAAGTTTTGGTTTAAAATATACCTTTTATTAGTATTCTGTATATAATATAGATAATAAGAAAGTGTAATTTCAAGAAAAAGTTGAAAGAGTCGCCGCGATGATCGTAGGCGCTCATCTTCCCGCAGTTTGTGCTGCAAGGGTGAATACAGCTGCTGCTGCTGCTGCTGCTGCTTCAAGTGCAGCAGCAACAACAGCCGGTGTCAGCCGCCCTATGAGTTGCTTTTTCTCTCCTTCTATCCTCACGACAGCTCGGGGGTCATCATGGCTGACAGGTTTGCGTGCATGCAGCAGCAGCAACAGCAGCAACAGCAGCAGCATCATCAACAGCAGTTCATCAGCTGCTGTAACAGCATCAAGACGTTTATTTGCAACACAATCTTTTCCTGAGGGGTTGCAGAGAGGTATGAAGAACACAACAGATATTCCTGTAGGAGGGGAGAATCTATACAGAAGAGTAGGTGGCCCTGGCTACCCAATGATGTTTGATGTTAAGTATGATAGACCTACTTGGCAGCCCTTATGGGAAGATGAACATGAAGTTATACCTAGAGACGGGTTCGGGTAGGTACTCCTTAATGTTTATACCTTCTTAGGGTTTAGGGTTTTCTAGGGTTTAGGGTTTAGGGTTTTCTAGTGTTTTCTAGGGTTTAGGGTTTTCTAGGGTTTAGGGTTTAATGTTTGTTTGTGTTGATACGTTTTTGAGGTGTATATGTAGGAGATGAGACGACAAGTGTATACACATTGTATTAATGTTTGTTTGTGGTTTGTATATTTGATAGAATACACCCTTTCTATGGTTTCTGTATACACACACATGCACATACACATACACCTCCACACATAATTTATTGTATTTACTCACACATCATTAAGAGTTTATATAATAATTATTAATACTATATACTACATTATATATAATAATAAATAATAAATAATAAATAAATAATATATAATAAACAGGGTCCCAGCCCACATCC
>CAJFCY010000214.1:20000-22406 GCA_904066265.1 Eimeria zaria | reverse complement strand
TGTAACAACAACATATAACATATATAATTAACAAACGTTAAAATAAAACAAGTTGTCGACAAGTCTCTCCCTAACAGCCCACTTGCTGCAGCGCAACAACTGCTGCTGCTGCTGCTGCTGCTGCTGCTGCAGCTTTGCTACTGCTTCGTGGGCTAGTGCAGCTCTTGCTGCTGTTCTTGGTGCCATTGACTGCACCTCCCTACTGCAGCTGCTGCTGTTGCTGCTAGTGCTGCTGCTGCTGCTGCTGCTGCTGCTGCTGCTACTGCTACTGCTGCTGCGACTGTTGCTGTAGCTCGCGAGCCTCTAGCGCTGCAACGGATTTGCTCCTCCCGTTGCTGTCCTTCCAGCAGCAGCAGCAGGGATATCAGCGGCAGCTGCTACTGCTACTACTACTACTACTTCTGCTGCTGCTGCTGCTGCTGCCGCTGCTGCTGCTGCTACAGCACGCCTCCTTTCTTGTAGCTTAGCATTAAACCTCTGACGGTTTTGCCTCCTCTTCGTGTGTCGCTCCAAATACTATTAAATGCTTCAGCAGCTAACCACTCAGGTACTGCAGAGGCCGCGCTGCTGCTGCTGCTGCTGCTGCTGCTGCTGTTACTGCTGCTGCTGCTGCTGCTGTTACTGCTGCTGCTGCTGCTGCTGCTGTTACTGCTGCTGCTGCTGCTGCTGCTGCAGCTGTCCAAGCTGTTTGGAAGTGCGCGGGATACAGTCTCCTTTTTTCGTTTTCTGCTTCTCGGAAGCTGCTGCTGCTGCTGCTGCTGCTGCTGCTGCTGCAAATCCAGCAGCACGCGTCTTCGCGAGTCCCCCAATTCGTTCGACAGCAGCATAAACTGCTGCTGCTGCTGCTGCAGCAGTTGCTGCTCCACTTGCTGCTTCTTCGTTACAGCCGTTGTAACCCCAGTTGTTGTTGCTGTCGTCCCTGCTTCTGCTAGGCGATCTGCTGTTGCTGCAGCAGCAGCAGCAGCTGCTGCTGCTGCTGCTGTAGCTGCTTTACTTTGAGGTGATGCAGCAGAAGTGGAAGAGGACGCCGAACAAGAATCAGGGTAGTGCTGCTGTTGCAGCTGTTGCTTTTGTTGTTGCTGCCTTTGCTGCTGCTGCTGCTGTTGTTGCTGCTGCTGCTGTTGCTGCTGCTTCTGCTGCTGCTGCTCTGGTGCGTTCGGCATATCTTCTGCTGCGTCCGAGTCGCTAAGAGTGATGACTTCGGGAGCAGCAGCAGCAGCAGCAGCAGCAGCAGTTCCCTTGTTTCTCTTTGGAGGAGGCAATGAGCTGTTGCAGCTGCGGCTGTGCTGCTGCTTATTGCTGCTACTGCTGCTGCTACTGCAGCTGCTGCTGCTGCTCCGGCCTTTTTCCTTCCAGTCAGAACCAACAGTGACGTGTGCTGCTGCTGCTGCTGCTGCTGCTGCTTCTGCTGGCGCTGCTGCTGGTGACCCTTCCTGAGTTTGCCGCTGCTGCTGTTGCCTCGGGGCAAGAGGTTTCTGCTGCTGCTGCAGTTGCTGCTTGGGGTACACCTTCTCCTGCACCTGCATCCGCTGCTGCTGCTGCTGCTGTTGCTGTTGCTGCTGCTGCTGCTGCTGTAGATGTGTTCTCGGTATCAAATGCTGCCGCAGCTGCAGCTGCATTTGACGCAACTCCTCTAGAAGTTGCTGAGGGGACTTTCCGCGATCACCCTGCTCATGCTGCTGCTGCTGCTGTTGCTGCTGCTGCTGCTGCTGCAATTGTTGCTGCAATTGCTGCTGCAACCATTGTTGCTGCAGGAACTGCTGCTGCAGTAATTGTTGCTGCTGCAGTGAGTAAGGAGGGCCACTTTTAGCAGCAGCAGCAGAAGGAACAGCAGCTCGTATTGTTGCTGTTGCTTCTGCTGCAGTTGCTGCTGTAGGTTGAGGTGTACGTTCAGCAGCATCTGCATCTGCAGTTGCTGCTGCAGGTTGAGGTGTACGTTCAGCAGCATCTGCATCGCTTTCTGTGTCAATATACACAACCAACTCATCGTCCGAGTCTGGTGTTGCTGCTGCTGCTGCTGCTGCTGCTGCTGCTGCAGCAAGACCTTGTACTGACTTTCCCTGAAGGGAATCAGCTGGCTTTGCATGCAAACGCACAGCAGCAGCAGCAGCAGAAGCAGCAGAACCGCTTCCGTGGATACCAGCTGGTGCCAGTGCCCCTGCTGTGTTTGCTGCTGCTGCTGCTGCTGCCGTTTCTGCAGCAGCTGCTGCAATGCCGTTCTGTTGACAGCCTACTGAAGACCAGCCTAAGTCCTTCTGCATCGGGTAGAGCTGCAACGGGTGATGCAACCGCCGCTGCTGCTGCTGCTGCTGCTGCTGCTGCTGCTGCTGCTGCTGCTGACTCGTCCAGGGTCGGTGCTGCTGCTGCTGCAGTGAGGGACGAGGCGGATTACCTGCTGCAGCAGCG
>CAJFCY010000214.1:12500-15000 GCA_904066265.1 Eimeria zaria | reverse complement strand
GCTGCTGTTGCTGCAGCAGCTGCTGCAGCCCTGTACAGAAGCTGCTGAGCTGTACAGCCAGCTGCTGCGCCTCGCATTCTGAAGGCGGGGCAAACGGCAGCAGCACGAGGACGTTAGGCTGCTGCTTCGTGCTACTCTTGCTGTTGTTGTTGCTGCTGTTGCTGCTGCTGCTACTGCTGCTGCTGCTGCTGCGAGCTGTGTCTTCAGCTACACGACGTACAGCTGCTGCTGCTGCTGCCAAGTCATCTACCAGCAGCAGCGGGCAGTCGCCCCTCATAAATCCGCGCACAAGGTCCTCTGAAGCAGCAGCAGCAGCAGCTGCTGCTGCTGCTGCTGCTTCTGCTGCTGATGTATCAGGGGGCGAGGCGCCGCTGCTGCAGCTGTCGTGTTCTGGCAGAGGCTGAGGAAGGACAACTCTGGCAAGCGCTGCTGCTTGCTGCTGCTGCTGCTGCTGTTGCTGCTGTTGCTGCTGCAGATTCGGCTGTAAGAGAGGGGCGCAGCAGTGCTGCTGCAGAGCTGGCCGCATGCTTTTGCTGCTGCTGCTCAGCAGCAGCTCTACATCCCGCCTCACTTTGCTGCAGCAGTTCACAATTTCTCGTGCTGCTCTCAGCTGCTGCTGCTGCTGCCGCTGCTGCAACATCGTCCGCTGTTGCTGCTGCTGCTGCTGCTGCTGTGTGGTGTCGTCTTTGTCTGCAGAGGCGTTCTCTTCTTCCTGCTGCGGCTGCAGCTGTTGCTGCTGCAGCTGCTGCACTGAGGTGATGATAGCTTCTGCTGCTGCTGCAGCAAGCTGCGCAGACAGCAGCAGCCACAGCATCAAGGCTTCTAAGGCTGCCCATGTGGGGCTGAGAGACAGCCGCAGCTGCTTGGGGGCAGGCCTCTTAAACAACGTGCTGCTGCTGTTGCTGCTGCTGCTGTTGCTGTTGCTGCTGCTGCTGTTGTTGTTGTTGTTGCTGCTGTTGTTACTGTTGCTGTTGCCGTTGCTGTTGCTGCTGTTGCCGCTGTTGCTGCTGCTGCTGCTTAGAGTTGCTACAAGCTCGTGCAGCTCTGCACTCAAACAGCCTTCATCAAACCCTAGCTGCTGCTGCGGCAGCAGCAACACCATGCGTGCTCCTTCTATTGCTGCTGCGTCGCTCCATAGACCATTGCTGTTGCTGTTGCTGTTGCTGCTGCTGCTGCTCTTGCTGCTGCTGTCCTCAGTAGCAGCACCTCCCCTTCTCGTGGTTTTAATGAAGCGTAGGAATGCTGCCTGCCGCTTCATCTGCTGCAGCTGCTGCTGCGTGCTGCTGCGTGCCGACCCCTCTGCTGCTGGCGTTGCTGCTGTAGCGTGTGTTTCTGCTGCAGCTTCTGCTAGCGCTGGTGCTGCTGCTGGTGTTGCTGGTGCTGTTGCTGTTGCTGCTGTTGCCGGGGGTTCCTGCTGCGGCGACTGCAGCAGCTGCAGCAGCAGACGCATGCGGCGTCGCATGCATTGTGCAGCAGTTAGCCATATCAAGACACCACAGAACTGCCCTGCAGCAGCAGGAACTGCTGCCGCCACACGCATAGCAGCAGCTTCCACGCTGCTGCTGTTAATGATGCTGCTGTTGCTGCTGCTGCTGCTGCTGCTGCTGCTGCTGCTGTCGCTGCTGCGAGTAATATCTACCAGCGACCTTACAGACAGCAGCAGATTCATCATAAGGGCTCCGAGTGTATTGACAGTTCGGCATTCAAACTCTTCTAAAGCCAGCAGTGTAGCTGCACCCCCCTTCTTCCCTGCAGCAGCTGCAGCAGCTGCAGCAGCAGCAGCAGCAGCAGCAGCATTAACTCCTGCTGGTTCTGCTGCTGCTGCTGCTGCTGGTGCAGCAACAGCAGCATCAGCGCAGCTGCAGCAGCGGAGTTCCTGCCGGCGCACCCCAACACCTTCCATGCAAACAGCTGCAGTGGAGCCTCCCATATAGGAATGTGAAATGCTGCTGCTGCTGCTGCTGCTGTTGCTGCTGCTGCTGCTGCTGCTCTCGCTGCTGCTGCTGCTGCTCGCAAGCCCCAAGACAAGGTACCGCAGCAGCAGCTCCTTCATGCCTAAACTCGAGATAGCCAGCTCCGTGAAGGAGCTGCTGCTGCTGATGTTGCTGCCCTTCTTAGCTGCCAGCGCCTTGCTGCTGCTGCTGCTGCAACTGCTGCTGCTACTGCTGCTGCTGCTGCTGCTGCGGTTGAGGGTAAGACAGTGCAGCAGCCGCTGCAGCCAATTCGATTCAACTGGCCGCTGGCTCACAGCGTGGAATTCTTCTGAGGCTGCTGCTTCTTTGCTGCTGCTGCTGCTGCTGCTGCTGCTGCTGCTGCTGCCGTTGCTTCTGGTGGTGCTGCTTCTGGTTATCTCCGACCCATTCTCTGCTTTTGCTTCTGCTGCTGCTGCTGCCGCAGCAGCAGCAGCAGCCTCAGACTCGTGAAAGGCAGCCCGCAGCAGATAAAGCCCAAGGGGTGCCGTCAGCATGGGCTGTAGGCCTCGATCTGCTGTTGCTGTTGC
>CAJFCY010000214.1:0-5000 GCA_904066265.1 Eimeria zaria | reverse complement strand
CTGCTCCAGCCGCAGGCGGTAGAAGCAACAGAATCTATCTGAGGCTTCACCTGCTGCTTGCATATGCTGCTGCTGCTGCTGCTGCTGCTGCTGCTGTTGCTGTGGGTCCTGCTGTTGCTGTTGTTGCTGCTATTGGTGGCTGTGTCTGGTGCAGCTGCTGCAGCTGCTGCAGCTGCTGCAGCTCTTACTGCTGCTGCATCAGCTGCTGCAGGTAGCACCGTGAAGCTGTCACGAATGTTGCGAATGCTGCTGCGAAGGGCGCTGTAGTCGAACGCCTTGGTGTTGCTGCTGCTGCTGCTGCTGCTGTTGCTGTTGCTGCTGCTGCTGCTGTTGTTGTTGTGCAGACTCCATAAGGTAGCAGCAGCAGTTCTGCTGCTGCTGCAGGCTGAAGAGCAGAAGCTGCTGTCTCCTGCTGCTGATACAAACGATAAGTCCGATGATATATTCAAATGTGTATGCGCCCTGCTGCTGCTGCTGCTGCTGCTGCTGCTGCTGCTGCTGCTGTTGCTGTTGCTGTCTTGCTGCCGGGTTGGAGCCTGCATCGGTTGTGTGACTGCAGCACAAGAGGCAGCCACAGCAGCAGCAGCTGCTGCTGCTGCTGCAGAAGCGGCAGCATTTGCATGTGAAGCTACAGCGGAAGAGCTGTCGAAGCAGCTGCTGCAGTCAGCCTTGCTGTTGGTGGCGGCGGGTGCTGCTGCTGTTGCTGCTTCTACACCGCAGCAGCCTATCGCAGTGTGCTGCAGCATTTGCTGCTCCTTCTGCTGTTGCTGCAGCTGCTGCTGCAGCTGAGGAAAGGCTGCATGCCGGAATTCTAGTTGCTGCAGCATTTGCTGCTGATGGTGATCTTGCTGCTCTTGTTGCTGCTGCTGAAGCGCTGCAGCAGCAGCAGCATCTACAGCATCGGAGGATGAACGTGCAGCAGCCGCCTCAGCTGCTGCAACGTAGGCATCTGCTGCTGCTTCTGCTGCTGCTGCTGCAGTTGCTGCTGCTGCTGCTGCAGCTGCTGCTTTTCGGGCCGAGACGGGAGTTGCTGCTGAAGACGGCATAGCAGAAGCATCACTCTCCATAGGAAAGCAACCCCCAGCTGCTGCTGCTGCTGCTGCTGCTGTTGCTGCAGCTGTTGCTGCTGCTGCTGCTGCGTCTTCTTCTATGTTGGGTGTTGCTGTGGTGTAGTGTATATCGCGTGAGAGAGGCGGCAGCCTGAAGTGCATCTTCAAGGCATCTGTCGTTGCTGCTGCTGCTGCTGCTGCTGCTGCGGTGTTGCTTCGTGAAGCGTCTGCTGCTGCTGCTGCTTCATCCGGAGCAGCAGCAGCAGCAGCAGCAGCAGCAAAACTCGGTAGAGAGGATGGAGCCTGCTTTGGTTGCTGCTCAAAAGTAATGTCACGCCAGCAGCAAGAAACAAGCTGCCTCTGCTGCTGCTGCTGCTGCTGCTGCAATCCTTGCTGCTGCTGCTGCTGCAATCCTTGCTGCTGCTGCTGCTCCTGCTGCTGCTTCTGTTGCTGTTGCTGCAGCTCTTGATCCTGCTGCAGTTGCTGCTGCTGGTGTTGCGGCATGATATGCCGGCGGGGCACCGTGCTGCTGTTGCTGTTGCTGCTGCTGCAGTGAACGCGCCGAGGTACTTCCACTGCCTGCATAGCAGCAGCAGCGGCAGCAGCAGCTGCTGCTGCGGCTGCTGCTGCAACCGGCGAATTGCTGCTTGAAGGGGGCTGACCGTAGGTGCCGCTACCGGTGCTGCTACTGCTGCTGCTGCTGCTGTTGCTATTGCTGCGACAGCATAGCCTTTCTGTGTGAGAAAATCGTGCTGCAACAGCAGCTGCTGCATGCGCTGCTGCTGCTGCTGCTGCTGCTGAGATGTTTGCATCTCCATCGCTACAGCTGGACCGCAGCAACTTATCATTTCGCTGCTGCTGCTGCTGCTGCTGCTGCTGCAGTTGCAGCTGCTGCAGCAAAAGCTGCCGATGCTCTTCAGCAAACATAGAAGCCTCCTGTGGGTGAGTACGTACAAGATCTGCTTCCTCCATAAGAAGCTGCTGCTGCTGCTGCTGCAAATGCTGTTGTTGCTGCTGCAGTTGCTGCTGCTGCTGTTGCAACTCCTGCTGCTGTTGCTGCAGCCTCTCTTGGGCATAGCGCCGCTGCTGCATACGTTGCTGCCGGAGCTGCAGGTCCCTCTCTAAGTCTGCTTCAGACATTGCAGCAGACACGCTGTTGCTGCTGCTGCTGCTACTACTGTAGTTGTTGCTGCTGCTGCTACTACTGTAGTTGTTGCTGCTGCTGCTACTACTGTAGTTGCTGTTGCTGCTGCTACTATTGTAGTTGTTGCTGCTGCTGCTGCTCCTGCGCTCGTCCTGAAAAAGATTAGCAGCACAAGTAGAAGCAGCAGCAGCAGCACTAGATGAGAAGGGAATAAACAGCGGCCGACGGTATGTTTAGCAGCAGCAGCCGGTGTTGCTGCTGCTGCTGCTGCTGCTGCTGCTGCTGCTGCTGCTCCAGCACCGCGTGTATGGCATGCAGCAGCAGAAATTGAGTTTCTCTCTTCATCTGCTTCTGGTCAGACAGCCGCAACTGCCTCAATGACTAAATGCTGCAGCTAGAATTGTTGCTGCTGCTGCTGCTGCTGCTGGTGCTGCAGCAACTGTGTCTCCCATACACGTAATTGGAGCAGCGCGCTCTGCTGCTTCCGTTACAGCAGCTGTCGTTGCTGTTGCTGCTGCTGCTGCTGCTGCTATGGGGATGCAGCAAGCAAGACACGGTTACAGCTACGGCCTCTAGACAACGAGCGCTGCTGCAGCTGCTACTGCAGCCGCTGCTGCTGCTGCAGCTGCTGCTGCGATATCTCCAGGCTGAAATCAATGCACTAAATAAATAATATACTTAAAAATAAATTAATTAGTTAATGCTACACACTTCTCGTGCTGCTGCTGAATCCTCGGGGGCTGCATGCCGTAGCCTCCTGCAGCAGCAGCAGCAGTAGCTGCTGCTGTAGCTGCTGCTGCTGCAGCAAGAAGTTGTGGCAGCAACAGAGGGTAGGGTATATTGTTATATGTGGTTCGTTTTGCTTATTTAATATATTAGAAGAGCAGAAGAGGTTTCTGCTGCTGCTGCTGTTTGTAGATTCTGTCGATAGCCTATTGTTGCTGCTGCTGCAGCTGCTGCAACTGCAGCAGCAACAGCAACAGTTATTTGCGGGGATATATTCATTAATTCACACGATCAGGCATTCCCGTTTCTGAGAAGCAGCAGAAACAGCAGCAGCAACAATAACAACAGCAGCAGTAACAACAACAGCAGCAGCAACAGCAGCAGCAGCAGCAGCAGCAACAGCAGCAGCACAATGCCAGTTACACCACAAGAAGCAACCCGGCTTCTCGAGAGCCTCAAAGACGGCAACGTATCTCTTGAGCAGCTGCAGAACCTCTTGGAGTCTTTACGCGTTGACCTGCCTGGCAGCAACAGCAGCAACAGCAACAGCAGCAGCAGCAGCAGCAGCAGCAGCGATGGAGCTGGCGGTGCCCTTTCTGCCCCACCAGCAGCAGCTACTGCTGCTGCACCCGGCAGTGCACCAACCAACCCACAGGGAGATGTAAAAAAAGGAGAAGCTGATAAAGCAGCAGCAGCAGCAGCAGCAGCAGCAGCAACAGCAGCCCCGGAACCCTGTGCAACCGGTAGCTGCGGTAGCTGCAGCAGCTGCATCAAAAACAGTAGCAAGACACCAGTAGCTCCAACAGCAGAAGCCAGCAGCAACAGCAGCAGCAGCGAAGCAGCAGCAGCAGCAGCAGCAGCAGCAGGTCGTGTACATATCGGCCAGTTGGATGAAGGTTCAAGAGTTGTAATTCAGCGGGCAGAAGCAGATGACTCTCCACTTATATCTGCAAAAACATGGTGAGGCAGCAGCGGCAGCAGCAGCAGCAACAGCAGCAACAGCAGCAGCAGCAGCAACAGCAGCAGCAGCAGCAGCATATTGTGACTGCAGCAGTAGCAAATGGTGACAGCAGTAGCTGCAGCAACTGTAGAAATAACCGTAGCTGATAGTAGCAGCAGCAGCAGTAGATAAAGTATTGTGTATGAGCTGCTGCTGCTTGTGCTGCTGTTGCAGCTGCAGCAGCAAGAGCAACAGCAGCAGCAGCAGCAGAAACAGCAGCAACAGCAGCAGCAACAGCAGCAGCAATGCTGTAGCAAGAGCAGTATTGCATCACTTTCCCTGACCTATTGTAATGAAGGAAACCTCCTTAAACATTCATTTGCTGCTGTTGCTGCTGCTGCTGCTGCTGCTGCTGTTGCTGTTGCTGCTGCTGCTGCTGCTGCTGCAGGGAGGAGCTGCAGCTGTCTCCTGAGTTGCTGCGGGGAGTACAGGCAATGGGTTTCAAGGCCCCAGCTAAAATACAGGCAGCAGCGTTGCCGTTAGTTATTCGGCATAGGCAAAACCTCATTGCTCAAGTAGGGTTTAGGGTTTAGGGTTTAGGGTTTAGGGTTTAGGGTTTAGGGTTTAGGGTTTAGGGTTTAGGGTTTTTGAGGTTTAACTTTTGGTTGGTTGTTTGAATATGTTTGTTTCTGTTGCTTCTCGTTTGTTTTTCTCTGCACATGCATGCACCCTACTTTACTTCTGCTGCTGCTGCTGTTGCTGCTGCTGCTGCTGCCGCTGCTGCTGCTGCTGCTGCTGCTGTTGTTGCTGCTGTGTGTCTCTCAGGCCCAGAACGGCAGCGGGAAGACAGCAACATTCGCTCTCGCCATGTTGTCTGTTGTAGACGCCTCCATTCCACAGCCACAGGTACGTGCTGCTGTTGCTGCTGTTGCTGCTGCTGCTGCCACATCTGCTGCTATTGCTGCTACTACTGTTGCTGCTGCTGCTATTGCTGTTGCTGCTGCTGCTGCTGCTGCTGCTATTAGTTGTGGCATCATAGCTGTTGCATATTCTGCAGCAGCAATTGCAGCTGACTTCTGTGTCGCACATAATTACTTATTGTTAAATATAAACAAACAAACAAAACAATTAAATATATAAA